>APFE030157284.1:19163-50360 GCA_000404065.3 Pinus taeda
TATTTATGAATATAGATCTTTGTTTCTTCGATAGTAGTATGTTGCTGTGATTCCACAGGTTCTCTTTGAAGCTGGGCAGACGAAGAAGAAGCGGTGAAGCTCTATCAAGAAGATGAGGAAATCAAGCGCAAGACTAAGGTTGGTCTTCTTGGTTCTCCTCTTGTCTATTTTCATAAAAGAAAACGAAAGTAGAATTTACTTGTTTGTTTCTAAGATAGCCACCCATCTTAGTGGGAATAGCAGCATCCGAGTGGACACTATTCCCGATAACACTTATGTGGACCATGATGATTGTTGGACATTGGATAAACCGACTCTCCCTCTATGTTTCGTGACATGGACTAACTGCCTCTCATGGATCCTTATCTTTGGTGATGCAATTGTTGACTAACACCTGCAGGTTTTGGTCTAATGGAAATTGTGATTCCCAAAAAGTGGTATAAGATCCAATACCTTCACTCAAAGCCTAAAATTTGAAGGTTGATCTTTAGAACATAAATGAGGAAGCCAAGGAATAGAGTCTCCAATCCTCCTAAAGATGTGTCTCCCTCAACCACCGAAATTGAAGTCAATCAATTTGTGAAGGGTCCATTGCTCAATGGTGTTGGGTATATGACCAAAGTCCCACATTGACTAGAAGTGGGGAGGATCATGGTTATATAAGGATGGAAAAATATCTCCATTGGTATGAGGCCTTTTGGGGTAAAGCCCAAAAACAAATACATGAGGGCTTAGGTCCAAAGTGGACAATATCATACCATTTTGGAGATATGTGGTGTTCAGAGTCCTTACAAGTTGTATCGAAGCCATGCCCCGAAGTTAGCCAAGTGGATGAATCCTCGGAATGCCGAACGAAGGTGGTGGGCCCCGGTAATATCACGATGGGATCCGTGGATGAGCTCAGTTAGACAGGCGGTGTGCTCCAGATTCTTGATGGACGTGTCCTGGTCCCAACACGGTGAAGAGGAGTTGACCTGGGATAGGGCAAACTCTCGAGGCAGGTGGTGCTCCATGTAAGGCGTGTGCTTCCAACGTATTGGAGCAAAGAATCCTGGTTGGTAGAGAGTGGATGGATGGATAATCATTTGAGGGGAGGCTCCATGGTCCTTTGTTCGAGGGGAGGATTGTTGGGTATACGAACAAAGTCCCACATTGACTAGAAGTGGGGAGGATCATGGTTATATAAGGATGGACAAATATCTCCATTGGTATGAGGCCTTTTGGGGTAAAGCCCAAAAACAAATACGTGAGGGCTTAGGCCCAAAGTGGACAATATCATACCATTGTGGAGATATGTGGTGTTCAAAGTCCTTACAAATGGAAACTTTGATATATGGGAAGAAAGAATGAGGAATTTCTTAAAGACTCAAGGCATTGAAGTCTGGAAATCAGTGATTTTTGATAGCATGATGGACGGAGAATCCAAGGAACATAATACAAGAGAAATGAAAACAATCTTAAATGGGTTACCTGATTCTATGAAGCCCAATTTTGAGAAATGTTCGTCAGCAAAAAGAATATGGGATAAAATTCATGATCTTCACCCAAAAGGAGCATTGATAATGATCTCTGGTCAAGAAAATGATGGAAAACAAGAAGGAAATATAGAGCCCATCAAGGAAGGTAAAGATAAGAGTGATAACATCAAGGCTAAAGAAGACCTAGAAGATGAAGAGAATGAAAAATATTTTGAAGAAGATCTCCTCACTAAACTTATGACTACCATGGAAGAGATTAACAATTTAAAAAAGGAAAATGAGGTACGTAAGAAGAAAGCGCAAGTTGGTGATTAGGACAAGACGAGGAAGGAAGTTGACCTTGTCAAGCTTCAAGTACAAGAAAGAGACGAGGAGATCGCCAATATTAAGGAAGAATTTAATCAAAACAAGAGAAAGCATCATGAAGAGTCATATCCATGACAAATCAATTGGATAAGGCAAAGAAACAAGAAGATACCTTGTCAAGCCACCTTACAAAAAGGCACAAAATCTTGAACAAACATGAAGCAGAGATTGGTCAATACAAGGAAGAGGTATCCTCCCTTAGATGTCAACTAGAAGAAGCATGGAAACATTCACAAGGAGCTGAGAAGGTGATGGCATCTTTGACATTCATAGAAGGACAAGTTGATGAAGTATAAAAGGAGAGAAACACCATGATATTCCAACTAGAAGAAAAGGATGGTGACATCACCAAGTTGAAATCAGAAATCACTTCTCTTAAGGCCCAATTGTGTGAAGCAACCAAGATGATGGAAGAAATGAAGAAGTAACTAGTTATGAAATAGTAATATTGTGAAAAGTTGAAAGGAAAAATTGTCTTTCTTAAAAAGGAAGTTGACTTGATGAATAAGAACTTGAAAATATCTCAAACCCTAGATGACATCTTAAGTCATCAAAGGTCTCCCCTTGATAAATTAGGTCTTGGCTATGAAGGTGAATCCTCAAGAAAGAATGGTAATGCTTTAAACAACAAGGATGTGAGGAAGCTTGGAAGAAATGTTGATGCTCCCAGCAAAGGCAAGAATCAAGTTGACATTGGAAGAAATCCTACTCCAAGAAGAAATGCAGATAGTGTCAAGGATGCAAGAAGAAATTACTATCATCAAAGGATCCCAAGGCAAAAAGACTTCACAAGTACATCAAGGAAACCTTCTTCTCCCAGGTACCAAAGTGTATTTCTTGGTTACTTCTATTCTTGTACAAACTTTGGGCACATGGCAAAATATTGTAGGGCATATCACAAAGATAAATATAATGGTCCCCGTCAATCTCCGAGAAGCAATTTTGCAAGAAGTCATGAATTCTTATTCATGAACAACATAGAGTGCTTCAATTGTCATAACATTGGACATATGGCACATAATTGTAACTTGACTTGGGCACCTACTCAAGCTAGAACTATGCCAGAAAATAAAGTTACACAAGTATGGAGGAAGCAAATTGAATCCAGAAATCTCTTGAACACTCTAGCCAACAACACATGTTGTTGACTTGATGAAGTTATCCTTGATATTCCAAGTATTTTTTTGAGGAGACTCTACCAAAAGGGAGACCTTGCATACAGTTAGGGGGAGCTTATGTTGATTAAGCATTCTTGCAGAAGCTATCTGTGAATGGGCCCTATAAAATCCTTGATGAGCCACATGGACAATCATCTTTTGATAGATCATCTCTTGGGAGCATTTCCATTGAAGAACATGATCCCTTATTCATCCATGAACTACTATTGAATATTTCTTCCACTGGATCACTAAGCATGTAATATTTCATGACCTAGAGGAGGTTGTGCATACAGGGGAGCTGGTTCATCACATAAATGAAGGTAAGCACATCTATCATGAACCACATTGCTAGAAAGAAGAGCATCGTGACAGGGGGAGTAACATACCTATGAAGAACTACTATTCGTGAAGAAAAGAAGCAACTTAACAGGGGGAGTACTTGGGCACCCCATTTTCCATTGATGTCAAAGGGGGACAGAATGTTGGAAGGACAAGAATATTTCCATCAATGACAAAGGGGGAGATTGTTAGTCAAGGTTGTCATTGATGTTAATATGGCATTATTTGTGATGGAAAATATTCTTGTGATACATGTCCTAACCTTTGAGATGTTTCCCCCTCCTTATACAATCCCTAATCCTAGAACCCCAATCCTTGACAAATGTTCATCGACAATTATGATGATGATGTTTTGTCTAAAGCCTAGAAAATTATTGACTATAATTTTCATTGGAAAAAGCACTCGAGAAAAGTAACAACGACTAGGCAAAGGCACTCCAGAAAAACTAAGATTGTTATCTCGTATGGGGACAATGCAACCAACTTTAATTACATCAATGATGAAGTTGTTTTTTAATGAGCGTTAGTTTCTTTGGGATTCTTGTCTCATATGAGGACAATGCAACTGATATAAATTACATCAAAGATGAAGCTATTTTTTAATGAGCGTTAGTTTCTTTGGGTAAGGAATCCATCTAAGGAAGGAGACAGTCTTTATAAATGCCATTATACCGAAATACATTCCTATCAAAATATCCACAGAAAAATTCGAAAATGTATATGGGATACATATGTCGTCCCTCAAGTCAAATTTAGTTAAGCGAGACATGTATTTTCATTGAAATACAACTTGTATAAATATAAGTGTAACCGCATAATTTTAGCTAAGAAATTCGGTGAAGAATGCATAGAAGAAGCACAAAAATAGGAAGGAGGCCGAAGAGTACAAAGAATTATTGTTTGGGCATGATTATTGTGTTAAGTTTTTCTTTCAAGCTTGGATCAAGGATGGTCACACTCGTATAGCTCGGATTAGACGACTAAAGAAAGAAAAAGGCCAAGGAAAATACTAGTTGGGAAATTCATCTTTCAAGCTCATATTTTTGGAACAGTCGAACTATGGAACACACTCTACTTGGTTTGTTATAAATGGAAGTTTATTGAGTCGGTGTTATAGCCATGAGACAATATTAACAATAGTCAGTAAAATATAATCCACATTGTAATGGGTCAACAATCAAAAGTGGAGAAGGACGAAATATAATTGATGACACTACCAAAGTTGAATGATTGTAGATCGCAGTGGAAAACCTGAATGCTAAATTAGATGGTATAATATTAGTGGTTTAACTACCAACTATTGGAACGCTCAAGAAAATATTTGGTACCACGGATGTCCATGAAGGAGGGGCATTGAACTAGAAAGAACCAACTGGAGCATCACTATAATCTTGGAAGATATCAATCCTCTCCAAGTTGTGGAATGGTCAACATGAAGACATAGCTGAAGCTGGAGCGAATGGTGAAAAATTAACAAAATCATGTTTTGTAAGCACATAATGTATTACATAGTCTTCTTGAAGCTCTACAAATTAAATGATTGCTAAAAAGAATCTGCCAGTCAGATAGTAGCCTCAGATCTATAATAAGGCTCCTTCAAGCTCAGAGTTAATGCTATCTTCAAACTTATCTAACTTAGGTGGACTAAACTTGGAAGACTTTCTATATGAAATAAACATGATGACATGCCCTACCTCCAATGATCTTCATGATGACACCACACAATGACAAAACTCCAATAATATTGAAGGAGACAAAGTGATGAATAAGGCAATCAAGGACATGATGGTGTCCCTACATTGAAGAAATAAATAATGATGATTACTCTACATTGAAGAAGGCAAGGACATAATAATGATGACCCTATGAAGACAAGAACATGACAAGGACATGATTATTGACAAAGGAATGACCATAAAGAAGCCCTACACTCCATTTCTGCACTCATAAAGGATTAGTCACATTAAAAAATATTTTTTGCTAACTTAGAGGCATAATTCTTCCATGAGACCTACACCATCTTAAAGAGCATAATTTTTCCTTTCCAATGAGCTATTACTCAACCTGAACATGTCAACACATGTTGGCTTGCATTTTAGATGTGGTTGTTCATTTAAGGATGACAAAATCATATTAATAGGAGGTTAGACCTCTATTTTTCATATAAGAATTTCAACGAAGATCACAGAGGAGATCAGATCGTAGAGAGAAGGAGGAAAAAATTAAGGGCAACCACATGTATTGTGGATTGATGACATATATGTTTATTCCTTGTTGCAGAAGGGTGTCTAAGCAATGACTGAAGTGCAAGATTTACAACAGAGACATACCCTAAGTGTGGTACCTCTTGTAGACTGTGTAACATCCTCCTGTGATACTTGGACAACAATTCTCCGTGGCTTGGATATCTGTTCTAGAGTAACCTTCTTGTGAACAGTCATCTCAATAGCTCGGACAATGACATAACTCGACTGTGGTGTTTTTCTCTTCAACAATGTGTAGCAGTGTGAATGATCAAGCTTGGACTACATTACATATTGGAGCTCGAACCTATCAGAGGCTTGTTGAAACTTGTTTTCAAGCTCACGATTACCCCTTTCCTTAGTACCTCAGTAGTACACCCCTGTGATAAATTGCGGACTTTAGGAAAATGCTCATCATTGGCATGATTTTAAGGCAACACTAAGTGAGCAAACTTCTTGTAGGTGATACTTGAGGATTATTGTAAAGCCACACTTGAACCCTTGAAGAGGATCAATGGAGTGAAGAATTGAAGGCTTAGAACACTAAAAATTGCAGAGGCTCAAAATTGTTGGCATTTCTACCTTGGAACTTCAGAGATTGAAGATCAGTTTTGAAGCAACGCACTGACATTATTTTGGAGCATTATTGAAGTCAATTCTTGGAATAGACATTGAAATAGTATTAAAGGATCTTCTGAAGACTTGCTTCAGAACTTATTCAACCCATTGAAGAGACCTTGAAGTATTCATCACGGATCAAATGTGACATACATCTTGGAATTTTCTTGAGGATAGTCTTGAGCAGAACTTGGAGTATCATCCTAGAAGTACCTTGTGAAGATATCTTGAAGAAGACATTTTTGGAGACCATGATGCAATGAAGACACCATGAGGCGAATTGAAGAAATTGCTTGGGTATGATGAAGTGCAGTGGTGATACCTTCTAATTGACAAGGTTGTCATTGATGATGTGATGTGACGATTAAGTGAGGGGATAGTTGAAGATTGACAGGGCTCGATGAGGGAGAACTTGGGAGCCATGAAGTACAACCAAACATACCTTGACAAAGTGAACCTATAGGGTTGAATCCCTTGGGGTTGGTGCTTCTGAATTGACAAGGTTGGTGCCTTCGAAATTCCAAGTTGGTGCTTGGAAAATATAATATTGGTGTCCTTGGAGTTGGTGCTCCTAAACTCAAGGCTGGTGCCTTGGATAAGATAGGGTTGGAGTCTTAGAGGACCAGAGTCCTCAAGAAACCAAATCAGAGTATGTAACAGAGAAGGGTTGGTGCCCTAGGGGTTGGAGCCTCTAAACACAAGGTCACTGCCTTGAGAAGATAGGGTAGGTTCCCTAAAGGTCGAAGCCTCACAAAAGTCCAAGTTGGTGTTTGTCAATAGGTTGGAACCTAGGATATTAAATATTGGTGTCTTCATATAGGGTTGGATCCCTATATACATTGTACTTGATTTATTGTGAAAAAGGAATTAATAAAATCATTTATTCTTATTTTTCATTTTGTGTTCTAAATATAAATGATCTAATGGTAAAAGTAACAATTGAAAAGAAATATTGATTCACCCCCTCTCAGTATTTCCAACAACTATGTCCAATATATCATGGACTTGTTGGTGGATGTATTGAATGCGCTCAATGAAGTTTTTAGCCTCGTCGACTTCAGACTGGACATGAGCCGAATCTCCCTTAGTAGCATCAAATGGTATGGCCACATCAATGTGACATAATGGCTAAAATCCCAACCCTACCTGAAAGGGGTTGTGGCTCGTTGAGCTATGGAGAGCTTTGTTGTAGCTGTGTTAGACACAGGGGATACTTTAATCCCATGTGCATGGATGCTTTGAGTTGTACATGTGCAAAATGTGTACGATCATCCTATTGAAAACTTTTGTTTGGCCATCAGTTTGGGGATGGAAAGTCGTGGACTTAGTGAGTTTGGTATCCAACATCAACCAAAGACTTGACCAAAATGTGCTTAGGAATCTGCTTTCCCTATTAGAGAAAATGGGTTATGGGATCGAAAAGTGTACCCACACTCTCTCAAAGAAGAGATTGGCAATGGCCTCTGCTGTGATACTCTTCTTGCAGGCCGCCATAATGACCATCTTAGAGAATTTGTCGACGACCACAAAAACATAGTCGTTGCCATGCTTAGTAGAAGGAAGGCCCGTCGTGTAATCCATGGAGATGGATTCTTAAGGTCGACTAGTAGTAGGAAAAGGAGTATATAGGCCTTGCTTCCTGATGGTTGGTTTGGTAATGGAGTGTGTAGTGTAGGATTTAATGTACCTCCCAACATCCCGATGAAGGCTTGGCCAATAAAAATACTTCTGTAGTACTGCTGCTGTTTTCTCTACTCCAAAATGTCTAGAGACCCTACTGTAGTGCACCTTCCAAATCATCTTGGCTACCACACTCACTTTAAAGAACAAAAATGTGTCCCAGGTGGCATAACAGTGCATCTTGGAGGTGAAAATTTGGAACTTGCTGACCTTAAGGAGTGTCTGGTATGTGCTGCCGAATTCTGGATCACTCTTGTAAAGATGAAGCCAACTCGAAGTCTCGTGCCAATAGGAGTCGAGCACATTGATCAATGACATCACTCATGGTCGAATGAGGTTGTCTGCAACATTATTGGCACTACCATTCTTGTACTTAATGTTCAAATAAAATTTTTGTAGGTGTGTGGACCATTTCTGATGGCGATTGTTTTGTAACTTCCCTTGTGCCTGTATGAATTGCAAGGGTTGGTGGTATGTGTGGATGACCGTTTCCTTCCCCAAAACGTAATACTTCCATTGAAGATAGGCCTACATAATGGAATACATTCTTTTGTCATAAGTGGGATACTTTCAGACTGTGTCTGAAAGTGTTTCACTATGATAAGCCACTAGATGCCCCTGCTACGTAAGAATTGCAACAATATCATAGTCAGAGGTGTTTGTCTAAATCTCAAATGGTTGCTACAGGTCTGGTAATGTGAGAATTAGTGCTAAGAAGAGATGATGCTTTAACTCAAAAAATGCCTTTTTTTGGGTTTTAGACCAAAAAAACTTTGCTTTTTATCTGCCCTTGGTGACTTGACTTAAAGGCCAGGTGATGTGAGAGAACCCCAACATGAAGGTCCTGTGGTAGAAAATTGCAAGACCCAAAAAATTGCTGAGCTCTATTAGAGTGGTTGGGGTTGGCCAATCCCAAATGACTTGTATGTTGGCTGTGTCCACATGCACACCCTGCTCATCAATGATGTATCCCAGATATTGAACTTGGGTCATGCGAAAAGTGCATTTCTCCAAATTGGCCCACAACTTGTGTTGTCGCGGGGTTTGAAGGACTTGTCAAATATGGTGGTTGTGCTCTTCCCAACTATGGATGAATATCAGGATTTCATCTAAATACGCCACCACGAATGCATTGGTGAAGGGTTGCATTATTTTGTCCATCAATCTCATGAAGGTTGCAGGGGCATTTGTCAAACCTAAAGGCATGGTCAAACATTCAAAAAGGTCCTCCTTGGATTTGAAGGCAATCTTCTACACATCGGAGGGTTCGATAGAAATCTAATGATAACCAAAATTCAAGTCAATCTTGTTGAAATATTTGACCCCTATGAGCTAGTCTAGAAAGTCATCAATCTGTGGGATTTGGTACTTATTCCAGACAGTGATCTTATTCAACACCCGATAGTCAATACAAAGTATCCAGATCCCATCCTTGTTCTATACCAATACAATCACGCTCCCACAGGGTGATAAGCTCAGCCTGATGTGCCCTTTCTGCAACAACTCCTGAATATACCTCTTGATCTCATTGTTCTCAAGAACAGAGTGTTGATAGATCCGTCCATTGTGTAGCGGTGCACCTTGGGTCAGATCGATGGAGTGCTTGACTTGACAGTGCATAGGTACCCCTATAGGTGAGGTAGAAATTTCGCTATACTCCTCCACAACCTTGTCCATCTGCTGCTACTGGGCGAAGGAGCATTGTTTGGAAGCTGTCACCACAACCTTCTTCTTGTCTCTAGGGCGAGTCATACAGAAACATTTTTTCCTGGTCTCGGAAATGATCTTACTGCATTGCTTTGTAGTGATCAAAGAGATGGTGGTAGGTGGGGCTATCTCTGGTATCCTTTACAACTTATTTCCCAAAGTAATAATCACAGAGTGAGGTCTAGACTCATATATAACATGTCAGTTCCACAAGTATGGTTGTCCTAATAATACATCACAAATTTCAAGAGGAGTAACATCACAAAATACCTCATTCGTGAAGTGCTTGATACTATAGGGAAGGTGACACTATTGGTTGACACAGATATCTTGTCCTTGGTGATGCCACTAGATGGTGAATGCATTGGTGAAGGGTTGCAATATTTTGTCCATTAATCTCATGAAGGTTGCAGGGGCATTCATCAACCCGAAAGGCATGACCAACTATTCGAAAAGGTCCTCCTTGAATTTGAAGGTAGTCTTCCACACATCAGAGGGTTCGATAGGCACCTGATGATAACTAGACTTAAAGTCAATCTTGTTGAAATATTTGACCCCCTTGAGATAGTAGAGAAGGTCATCAATCTGTGGGATTGGGTACCTCTTCTGGACAGTGATCTTGTTCATCACCCAATAGTCAATACAGAGTATCCAGGTCCCATCCTTCTTCTGTACCAATACAATTGGGCTCCCACAAGGTGATGATCTTGGCCTGATGTGCCCTTTTTGCAACAACTCTTGAATCTGCCTCTTGATCTCATCATTCTCAAGAAAATAGCGTTGACATATTTGTCCATTGGTCAGCGGTGTGCCCGGGGTCAGTTCGATGGAGTGCCTGACTTGACAATGCATAAGTACCCCTATAGGTGAGGCAAAAATGTCCCTATACTCCTCAATAACCTTGTCCATCTGTTGCTACTGCTGTGTAGAGGAGCATTATCTAGAAGCTGTCGCCACAACCTTCTTCTTGCCCTGAGGGAGAATCTCAAGGAAAACAAATTTGTTAGTCTAGGAAATGATCTTACTGCATTGCTTGTAGTCATCAAAGAGATGGCGGTAGGCGGGGCTACCTTCGGTATCCTATACAACTTATTTCCCAAAGTAACATTCACAGAGCAAGGTCTAGACTCATATATAACATGTCACTTCCACAAGTATGGTTATCCTAATAATACATCACAAAATTCAAGAGGAGAAACATCACACAGTACCTCATCTGTGAAGGGTTTGATACTATAGGGAAGGCGACACTACTGGCTGACGTGGAGATCTCGTACTTAGTGAAGCCACCAGATGGTGAATGTATTTGTTAAGGGTCGCAAGATTTCATCCATCAATCTCATGAAGGTTGCAAGGGCATTTGGTGAGCACCAGTATTGCAGCAATAATGCCGCAACTCCTGGGGCTTCCTACTTTACTTTTATCAACCCGGTAGTTCGTAACAAACTTGGAAGTGACAATGTTATATGCACAAGTACTAGTTCTTACTGCAGGCTGTCACTTGATTAGCTGGTGCAAGATCACTAGGAGCTCAAGAAAACTTCTATGAATTCCAGGAGAAGCCTTAAATATGATGAAAGAAAAGAAATCTTACTCTACAGAGGCTATTCTACTTGCAGAAAGAGAAATAAGACCGAAATGTGGAGTAAACCCAACAAACCCTAATTTACCGACTAACCCTACTTTTGCAGAAAGAGAGATGGAAACCTATGAAATGAGTGCCATTACCTACTAAGGAAGTAAATTACACCTATTCAAGCTATTTCTAGAAGGAAATAAGAAAAAAAACATCTTTTTTGGATTTTTATATATTTTATGTGAAATTGTTATGCACATAATTTAGTTGTTTGTGGATGTGGCAGCGATTAGGTGGCGATGGAAGGCGACTTTGGGATTTGCAAAGGTGTAGGAAGGTGTGGAGTGGTCTTAAGAGGCCTCTGGAAACCTTCTGGAGGCTTTCCATGCATTCGGACTTCAAAAAGTCACTCACAAGAAATTCTACAGGAGGCTGCAGGGGATCTACAAGAGGTTCTACAGGAGGATCTACAGGAGGATGCTGAGGGCTATTTTAGAGGTTTTAAAGGTGGAAAAATGGTGGGAAAGGGTATCTAAAGACTAGAGGGATGATTTGAGGCTTCTATAGTTCATCAAGGATGGTTAGGAAAGAAGATGACGGTTGGATTTGTTCAAGAGACGAGAGGAAAGCTTATGAGAAAAGTGCATATATTAGGGCAGATTTGTGAAGGGATATGAATGACCTGTGAAAAATGTAGCAAAGGAGATGGTGATGGCTACTTTATTGACTTATCATCAACAGATATGTACTGTAAGAGAGCTGCAAATCAAAACACTGAAACTAAGCGAGAAAAGAACTAGCTGCACCAAAAGAAAACAGAACTATATCTCATGTTAACCTAAATTCTGACCTAGGAAAATGAAATGCTGGACAATTCTATATGGAAAGGAAAGAATGGTAAGAGATTTATTACAGAAAGATAAATGAGTATGGGAAAATGGATCTGAAGCAAACATTAACCTCTTAATCAATATGTGACACTAGAAATTGCATGGAGGAAGAAAAACTGTGTTTTTATGATAGCAAGAGTGTCTTGACCTCAGCTTATGATCCCAAAGGGAAGAAAGGAGGTCAAGGCTATGTTTATGGCCTTTTTGTATCTTTTCCTCTCACTATTTAACCTACTTGAGCAACCTAAAATGGAAACAGCTATGGAAATCACCAAAATCAACCTATTCTAACCAAGAGAAAAAAAAATCTATCTAACAACACTAATTCATGAACTGAAGCAAAAGATATAAATACAAACAAGAGGTGCTGGGTAGCTTGGGTTGGGCCCTAACCCAAGAGCTTTAGCCCCTTGGAAGAACTCAGTGCTGGCTCAAAAAATATTTCATCTCCATTATCAAAATAATAGTCACATTACATGAAACTGTTCACAAAAGTAAGTTAGAAAACGAGCTAAGCAAGAGCTGCAAAAAGTGCAAAATTTTTTACTAACATCTAACTAAACTAATGAGGCCCTAATCCCCCCTATATATACAACTAGAGCCTCAAAATATCTCCTAAAGTCAAGGAGGCTTGGCTCCCAAGACTAGAGATAGACAACAGTTCTTCTTCACTTGCTCGGCTGTCCTTTTGATGCATTGATGTGGCTGCTTGTGCTCCAAGCCTTCTGAAGGAGGATTCAAAGTAGGGGGTCATAAATGAGGGTAAAATCCTCCTACAAATCCTCTCCCTTATTTTCCTCGAATATTGGCTGCCAAATTCTCATTAAACCTTTGACTTTGTCTCAAAATTGACCAAAAATATGCATAAAGCACACATTAGACTTCATGGCATAATGACTAACCCAATTCACTCTATTAGCATAAATATAATAAAAAACATGCAATAAAATAATGAGAATGGTGGATTAAGCTGAGTTAGGAGGCAAAATGAGCCCATATAATTACCCATTTATGGGGCTCATCATCACCCCCCTACTAAATGTGTTTCTCATCCTCTGAGCAATTAGTCGATCTCTTCATCTTTGATGACCCTGATGGCCTCCCTAACATTCCATGCCTCTGATGTGAGATCCTCTTCCCTATCATGGAATCCAGCCTTTTTGTCCACCTCTTCCCACTGTTTTTTTTCTTCTTCCTCCTTTGTGCCCTCTAGCAGTCCTAGCAGCACTGGGGGACTTAGTTTTAGGCCAATCCAATTGACCTTCAAACTTTGCATAGAGTGCTTGTACAATGGCACTCTCCTTAATGCTTCTTTCATCCTAGTTGGGGAGTGATACTCCCTGATCTACAAGCTGTGGCAGTGTATTCTACCTCCTCATACATGCATGAATACACTCATCTCCAAGCAATCTTTCCATGTCCTCAAAATGTACAATGGCCTGAGCTTGATCATTAACATATTTAAGGGCAATTTGAGGATTATTTGAAAGCAGCTGGTGGGTGCTAATGAAAGCCATAGGGTCTGATGGTTCTGCTCCAATCATGAGGGGTCATTTTGTTTTTTTGCCATCAACTTCTTGATTTCTGTTGCCCTTTTCTCCTCATGACTCATCCATGATGCCATGGCCATCTTCTGCAAGTCCACCAACCTAGCATTGGGGTCCCATAGGTTCATATTAGTTATGGCCATGTTATGTGAATAGAACTCTGCTATCTTTGCCTTGTCTTCTGCTAAACTGTGGTCACATAGGTCCATGAACTGTCTATAATCCTGAAAAGGCATGATGCCCCTCTGTGCTAAGGTCTTGATATGAAACTATAGACATTTTTCTTTGAGGTAGACTCCATATGATTTTCCTGGTTGTCTGCACTATAGTGCCTCCATAGCCCAGCTAGCCATGCATGCTAATTGGGTTTCCCTTTCTTGCAGCGGTTTTCTTAACATTTCATTCTCTGCTTCCAAGTGAGATCTTCTGATTGCTTCTGTATGTCTTACAATGCTCAATTCCTTACCCATCTCTCTTAGCTTATTTTCCATGTGGCCAATGTCTTCCACCCCTTTGGAATTGGCAATCTGCATCCATCTATGGCTTCTTACCCTTTCTTTTTCCAGTTCAAAGAAAAGTGGGACTGCAAATTTTTGTGGAATAATTTTTCCTCCTTCAAGAAGGTTGTAATAAGAGCCTAAACTAGGCTAGGGGCCAGGTTCTGGTATCTCTGCTGCCTCATCCTTCCCCTTGGTATGTTCTTATGCCCTTTTCTCAAGTTTCTCAGTTTCTTGTAGCTTTGTTAGGGTCTCTTGTAGGGCAGTATATGCCTCCTGTAGGACTGTTTCTGAGTCCTGTAGTTTTATTCTTTCCTTCCAAGTGGAAGATCTAGGACTTCCTCTTTCATAAGTAATGGAGGTTTTGGATGGATATTCTTCCTTCTTGGTAGTAGGAGAATCTTTAATTACAATAGGCACTATTGAAGATGGCTGTGGTTTTCCTATTTTTATCCTTGTTTACGAGCCCTAAAATACATTGATGGTTGCCTTTTTCTCTTTTGTTTGGGCTTAACTGTGGTGCTGAGTGTAGAGAGAACAACTGCTGCTTCCCTTTCTAGTGTCTCAGGAGACACTTCTGTCTTCTTTACCCCTTTTTCTTCTTCTTTTGTCTTTTCTGCCTCTGCTAGTTTTGTTTCCTCTAGTCCTGTTCTGATTTCCTTCTCACCTTGTTTAGTTTTTGCCTTCTCTGGTTTAGTCTTTTTCTTCTCTGTTTTGTCTTTTTCTTTTCCGTTTTAGTCTTCCTCTCTTCTGTCTTGGTGTCCTCCTTCTCTGCTTTGGTCTTTTTCTTCTTTTCTTTAACCTCTTCCTTCGCTGTTTCAAGTTCTTCTTTTTCTATTTTTGTTTCGTCTTCCTCTATTTTGGTTTTCTCCTTATCTTCCCCTTTTTGTTCTTCCCTCTCACTTTCAGAAGGACTAAGGTCATATGTGAGGGCGTTTATATCATCCTCTCTTGTCATAATTCTGAAAATCTCCCAGGCTATGGGGATTGTGAAGGTGTGGAGGGCTTCTTACACCAATAGTTTAATTAGTCCATGGTGAGAGAATTGGTCTAGACCTCTTGCCTTCAATTTAATGCTGGAATCTATAATAGACTGTAGGAGAAATAGGGAATACTGAGTTTTCGGGGTGTGGGAATATCCATGCCATATCTCATCTCATGCAAAAGTCTGAAATGGTAACCATAAAATATGTTGTACCTTCCTTCATAGGAAATGTACTTGATAATTTGGTAATTGACCTCATCCCAAGGGTAAGGTATGATTGTTCTTCTGATGCCATTTTTGTCCTCTACAAGATGCTCATTTGGTTGGAAGAAGGTTTTCTTAGCAACTTGAACCAGTGGCTTTTCTTCTTTGCTCCAGGGTAATCCAAGTGGCAGACTAGTAACCCTATTGATAAACTCTGGGGTGATTTCCATGGTGAGACCCCTGAAAGTAACAGTGGCATGGGTCTTTGAGTGGGGTACCAAGGAAAGGGCAAACTCCTGAGTCACTTCTTCATCATACCCTCGAAGTTTCTCGAAAAATTGAATCTAATTGGCTCTGGTAAAAATGGCTACCACCTCGGGATGTTCATGGAGCCTGATTGAATTTAGGGGTTCCTTCCTCATGAATCCCCCTGTCATTATGTTTATACTCTTTTGCAATACCTCAGGTGGAGAAGGAGACAACAATTTTTTTCAAAAACAGGAAACAGAGGAAAAATTGTGTTTTTCTTTTCAGAAACAAGAAGACTTGCTTAATGCAATTTATCTTCTTTTCAGGCTTAATTCTTCCCTAAAATTTCATCACTCCTTGTATATGTGAATACCCAAGGTGGAGAAGGAGACAACAATTCTTTTCAAAAGCAGAGAAAAAAACTGTGTTTTTCTTTAAGAAATAGGCAAACTTTTTAATGCAATTTCTCTTCTTTTTCAGGCTCAATCCTTCCTTAAAATTGCATCACTCCTTGTATATATGAATATGCAAGGTGGGTTTGTACCAAGCCTACCTCTTCAAGTCTGAATTTAAATGAAAACCCCGTGTTTTCTTCTGTAAAACTGCTTGTTGGCCCTCTTGTAGAAATGGCTGGGGGTTCTTCTGTAGAACTGGTTACAGTTCTTGTAGAACTCGATAATGCTCCTATAGAACATGATAGGAGGAGGATTTCAGAAACGATAGAGAGTGATGGTTTCAAGGCTATGGAGGTGGTATGGAGCTTGCTGCAGTCGTGGGGACGATGATAAAATGGAAACAAAGGTGCTGAATAAGTTCGAGGAGTACTTATGTTTACTCGAGATATTTCCAGCGATGATGTGAGGTGGAAAAAAGGGTATGTTTCCATTATTCATACCGTTGGTCCCCACTGCTATGTCACCATGAGTCTTCATTCCTTCTACCCACAATCACTTCCCATCATTCGCGTTGGAGTTTAAACACAACCACTACCTATCTTTTTGGATTTTTCTGTGAGTTGACTAGGCACATGTGTGTGGGATCTCTGGATGAGCCCAGTTGAACTGGATGAGGATGGCCAGTTAACTAGCCACTTTTCTAGTTTAATCCCAACCATTCCATTCGTTCATGCAGTTTTTGAATTATACATATGCAATAGAGGATATGGTTAGACACTTACCTGCAAGTCGAATGCTCGTGCAATGGTGCTGCTAGGTTTTGTTGCTGCTGCATGCTCGGATTTCCGTGTTGCATGCCTGTATCCCTTCTGCTATATGCTTTTTGCTTCTTGATATGTGCTCGGTTGCTTTGTACAAGTGCCCTTTATCTGAATCTTTCTTTTGACATCCCCTGCATTTCTATGGCTGCACCTATTTTGTTGCTAGAGCTTGATTTTAAGGGGATCAACTGCTACAAGAAATCCTACAGGAGCTCCTGTAGCTGCTTCTCCCTCTAAATTTTTTAGCTAATGCTTGTGCTGGGAGCTGTGAGGATGCTACTAAGGATTCTGATAGTAATGGAGAGCGATTTGGTAAGTTGCAGGTGAGTTGCTAAGGTGTTGTTCTTTTTATCTTCTTTATTTTTTTTTTTAAATGGTTTCTATGTTTTTTTCTGCAGGAAGGAAAGAAATCAATGGAAATGAGGTGGTTTAGGTGTGGGATGGAGGGTTAGGATGGTGGATAGCTATAGGATGGCCTACATGCTCTCTATGAAAATTCCCAGCTCTTGAACTATTTTGCAAACTTCATTTCAAGCTCTTTGTGATTTCTATAGGAGCCTCCTGTAGAATACACAGGGCTTCCTGTAGGATGCACAATCTTCAGAAAAAAACACAAAGAGGTGGAGAAAAAAATCAGAAATGATGGAGAAGAGTATAGAGGATGTGTAATAGGCTTTGTGGCATGTCCCCTTGCTTCCTGTGGTCCATATGTAACCTGCAATGCACTTTAAAAGTCAATTCCTCTTTCTTTTTCTCTGTTTTTTTTTTTGAAAATACAACTAGGGCGCCTCCAAGAGGTTTTCACCCTATTTGCCTACCCTGGGTGCCTCCAAGGGAGGTTTTCACCCAGGGATCTTATTCTTTCTCTTTTTTGTTTTTGTCATCACTGGGCTGCCTTAAAAGAGGTTTTCAACCCAATAATGGGACTTAAGTGCCTCATAAAGGTTTTCACCTGAATCATTATTTTTTTTTTCACTGAGTGGGTGGAGCGGAGGTTGAGACTTGCTCCACTACCAAAACTGTTTTATTCAGATCTTCGATGAACTCTCACTTGGCGAGGGGCTTCTTGTAAATTTTTAATCTATGCCCATTTACAAACATGGGGATGGCTTCCTCATCAATGGTCCTGATCAGAATTGAACCATTGTCATTGCATTTTTCTACAGTGTAGGGTCCCAGCCATCTTGTCCTCAGCTTGCCCTTGAAATATTTATGCCTTGAGTCATAGAGCAACGCCCAATCACCTTCTTGGAATTGCTTCTCCTTGATATTTCTGTCATGCCATATCTTCCTCTGAAGCTAGATTACCTCTGTGTGAAGAAGGGCCTACAATCTTTGTTCATCCAATCCATTGCGCTGGAGGAGCCTTTCCCTTTGTGCATGGCTGAGATCTAGGTCAAGCTGAGCTGCCATCTTTAGTGTATTGAATTCAAATTCTATTGAAAACAAAGCCTTCTTTCCATAGACCAGTTCATAGGGTGTGAACCTTGTGGTAGTCTTCCATGTGGTATTATAGGCCCAAGTGGCCTCAACCAGTCTATTTGCCCAATCTTTTCTGCTGCTACTCACTACCTTGGTCAGAATTCCTTCCAAAGCTCTGTTAGTGACTTCCACCTGCCAATTGGCTTGTGGATGGTAAGGGGTGGAAGTCCTATGCTTGATTTTATGATGTGTGAGCAGGTCTTCAATCAAATTAGAAGTGAACTGAATTGATCTATAACCAGTTCTCTTGGATACCTGAACTTATAGAATATGTTCTCTCTCAAGAACTCAGCTACTTTTTTTTTTTTTTTTTTTCTGCCTTGATTTCCTTTGTCTTTTCCCATTTTGTTAGATAATCGGTGCACACAATGATGTATTTTTTCTGGATTCAAGAAGGGTTGATAGGACCCAAAAAGTCCATGCCCCACTTCTCAAATGGCTCAAGAGTCACTTGAGGTTGCATGGGCATCTCATCCTTTGGAGTAGGTTTCCCCATCCTTTGACACCGATCACATTGGCTGATATATCTCTTCACATCTTGATGAAGAGTGGGCCAATAGTAACCTGCTTGCAGAATTTTGAAGGCAATCCTCTTTGTTGCAAAATGGCCTCCACAAGGCCCGTCATGACAAGTTAGGATAATGTCAAAAACTTCCTCCTCGTTGACACATCTTCTCAAAATCTGATCTAGGCCAAGTTTGAAGATATTGCCCCCAATCTAGGTGAAAGGGGTGCTTTTCCTCATGATCTTGCTCTTTTGTTTGGAGGACAAGTGTTGTGGGAACTGTGCTGAAACCAAGTAATTTGCTATATCAGCAAACCATGAAGAGAATATTGAGATAGCAAATAGGTGCTCATCTGGCATTTGATCATCTACCATTCCTTCTTCACATGTAGGCAAATTTACTCTAGAAAAAAAGTCAACAACAACATTTTCCTTACCAAGCTTATCAACAATGGTTAAATCAAACTGCTACAATAAAAGAAACCACCTAATAATGTGAGCATTTACATCTGGTTTGTTCATTAGATACCTAATTGCAGCATAATTAGTGTGTATAAAAGTTTGATAGCCTGTGATGTAATGTCTGAATTTTTTTAGGGAATGTACTACAACGAGGAGTTCCTTCTTGGTTACCATGTAGTTTAACTCTACATTTGACAAATTTTTACTTATAAAGTATATGGCATAAGGTAACTTTTCATCAACTTCCCCTAAGGCTGCTCTTATTGCTTTGTTGAAGGCATCTATGTGAATGTGGAAAGGTAGGGCCCAGTTTGGGCCTCTCAAAATTGGGGCAGTCACAAGTTTACTTTTCAAGGTGTCTAGGTCTTCTTAACAGTTGTCAGTCCATATGAACTCGACATATTTTCCCAAAATACCAAACAATAGAGAGGCCAACTTACTGAAATCTTTAATGAATCTTCTGTAATATCCCGCTAAACCTAGGAAACTTCGGACATCTCTCACCTTTTGAGGAGGTGGGACCCTTTCAATGATGGCAATTTTGTTGGGGCCCACCTGGAACCCTTGTTGAGATATAACATGACCTAGCATGGTCCCTTTAGTCATTAAGAATTCACATTTTTCCAGACCGAGGGACAGGTTCATTTCAATACACTTGTCCAAAACTTTTCGTAGGTTAGATAAAGCTTCTTGGAAGTTATAACCCTAAGGAGTAAAATCATCCATATATATTTCCACTACATCATAAACTAGTTCAGAAAATATACTCAATAATGCTCTCTGGAAAGTGGCGGGAGCATTGCACAACCCAAAAGGAAGGACCCGATATGCAAAGGTACCCCAAGGACAAGTGAAAGTGGTCTTATCTTGGTCTTCCAGTCTGATTTAGATCTGATTGTACTTGCTAAACCCATCTAGGAAGGAGAAAAACTCTTTCCCCGCCAAACCATCTAACACTTGATCTATGAAAAATAAAGGAAAATGGTCCTTTTTGGTGGCCTTGTTCAGTTCCCAATAATCGACACAGATTCTCCACTTACCATTTTTCTTTGGCACTAGCACCAAAGGAGAGACCCATTCACTGCCAGAGATGGGGTAGATGAATCTTGCATCTAGTAACTTTTGCAATTCTTCCTTCACAATGTCTTTAAGGGCTGGATTCATCCTCCTTTGAGGCTTCCTGTCTGGTTTACAATCTTCCTTAATGTAAATGTGATGAGTACAAACTGAAGGGTGCACTCCCTTCATCTCCTTATAGCTCCAGGCTAAGGCATCTAAATGTTTTCTCAATAGGCTACATAGTTCCTTCTCCTAGAGGTGGATAGGGATGAGTTGATTTTCAAGGTTCTTTCAGGGCCGAACTCTATATTCTTAACACAGAGAGAGGTTGGGTTAGCCACACAGAGATCAACTAAGGGATTGTCTTGGGTTTCTTTCACTAGATCTTCTAATGGCAAAATATTGGGGGGTGGATTCTGAATTAAATGTTTAATGATATCATCCTCATCCTGTGATTTCCCCCCATGGCGGTTTCTACTACACACAATGGTGCAGAATAGACTTCGTCCTCATCCTCCTCCAACCAGAGGGGTAGATCATGTTCTAGTGAAGGTTGGGCAGGAGGGTATAGGATTAGCTGCTTGGACATATGCCCGTTCTTGATTGTCATGTTCGCAGCTCGACAGCTGATGTAGGCATCTACGGTAGCCAACCAGGGTCTTCCCAGGATGAGAGGATACCCAGTGATATTTTCCTTCGGTTGGAGAACTAGGAAATCAACAAGCTACTCCTAAGAATCAATGGAGACCATCACATCTTCCACAATCCCTTCAAGGGTCACGATGGAGCGGTCTACTAACTGCAGTACTCTTGTGGTCTTTCTCAGGGAGCCTTGGAGGTTGATCTTGAGCATGGTGTCCTTTGTCATCACATTAAAGGCAACCCCCAGATCAATCAGGGTATGGGGGATCATGGTGCCATTGATGTGGACATTAACTACTGGGCTTCCAAGGTCTAGATACTTCGGACAAATTACCTACCCCAACATTAGGTTGGAAAATTGTCCTATGACATTGATGGTTGGGGCATCTCTCTTGTGCCTGCCTGGATGCCTGAGGCACTTCTCTTTGATCATATTTTTGTATATGGGCACATCCTTTATGGCTTGGAGAAGTGGTATCTTTACATATAATTGTTTCAATTCTCCCAGAAGTTCAGTTTCTTCTGGGGTAGGCTGTGTTGTCCCAAATAATCTCTCAGGAAAGGGTGGAATTGCTTTCAGTTCACTTTCCTCTTTATCTTCCTCATCCTCCTTAGGGGGAGGTTGGCTATCTGGAAGAACCTTCCTAGATCGCAGGTTAATCTCCTGGATCTCCACAGCATAGGTTGGGTGTGATGGTTCCCCACTATATACTTGCTGAGCTTGTCTGTTGTTCGGGTTTGGGTTTGGTTGAGCAGGCATTTGGGGTTGCCTTGGTGGAGGAGGAGGCAATGGTTGAGGTTGAGCAGGTGGTGGAGGCAAAAGAGTGGGAGGAGAGTTGTGCTAGGGCTTCCACCCCTGATGAGATGCATTCCAGTGAAGCTGTGGCTGAGCATAGGAGTGAAATGAATGAGTGGCTGGTTGAGCATGATATTGAGATGGGTATGACCAAGGAGGAGGTGTGGACCAGGAAGGGTGAGCAGAAGGACCCCAAGAAAGTATGGAAGTGGCTTGATTGGGGTTGTAGTATGCCTGAGATGTCCCTTGCATTCCCTGCTGGTATGGTCTAGGTCCATCTGGTCTCCTTTGGTTCATGAAATGGAGTGGTTCAGTGGATCCTTCGGCCCCTTGGTATACAACTTTAAGTCTGGGCAAGGAAGGGCACTTGTCTGTAGAATGATCTTCTTCACAGACTGAACAAACCTCTATAGAGTTTAATGGAAATTCGTTCCTAGGATGCCTTTTGGTGCACCTAGGACAAAAAATGGCCAAAGCCCTCTCTGTTTCCTCTTGTTTCCTTTTGATATGCAAGGTACCCATTTGCATGGCAAGAGTCTTCAACATCTCATTCTTGAAGTCTTCCAGCATGTTTCCAAGTTCACCTTTGAGGGATGAACTAGCTGAGGAGGTATTGGCTATGGGTTGATTCCCCCTACCTCTCTTTATGGCTGCCCTAGAATGGTTTCTAAAAATAGTCTTTATTTCTTCATAAGGTAGTTGGTAGATGTCTCCCCCATCCAGTAAATGGAGGGTGTCTAGAAGGTCTTATGGAATTATCCTGAGTAGGACCAACTTCAGAGATTCGGGGTCAAGTGTGCACCTAACCCTTTTATAACTGAGCTGGAACCTCTCTTCATAATCTTCTAAGGATTCATCACTTCCCATGGCCATTCAGAAGATTTCTTCCTTGGTATTTTTTGATCTACAGTAGTCCCGGTATTTTTCATTAAAGGCTTGTTGCATCTGAGCCCAAGTTGTGATGCTGTTGCTAGGTAACCCCATGAACCAGTGCAATGTCGCATCCTTGAGGGTAGAAGGGAACAATTTCAACTTCTTCATAGTCATAGGTTCGACAGATGATAGCAAACTCAAATATGAAGGTGTCAGGGTCTTCTGTAGTCAATCCATGGAAGTGAGGTAGGGCTGAAGGGCTTATGTTCTCCATTTTAGTGTCCCCATTGGTTTCTCCGATGGGAAAAGTACCCTATACTCTTTCTCCATTCCCCCTATCATTTCTATTTTCAGCCATTGTCTCAGGAGGGATTGTTTCTTCCTCTTCTTTTCCTATAGATTCTTCAAATATCTCTGGTTGTTCACCTAAAAGTTCTTCTGGATCTTTGCCACTGAAGAAGAGAGAAGGGTGGCTTTGTGATGTGGTGGGGGTGTTGGGTAGGAATTTTCCTGAATTATCTCTGTTCCTACGAGGCATGAAAGGGAATCTCTTTTTTTTTGGGTGATTTTTTTTTACTTGTACCTGCAAAACTGAAATTGATTGAATAAACAAATTGCAACTGCTGAAATGAACTTGTTGAAAGGAAATTGCAGAACTAAACTGAAAGCAAGGAAATGACTAATCTACTTTTGCTGAAATGGAAATTGCAGAATTGAAAGGGCTAATCTACTTTTGCTAAAATGGAAATTGCAGAATTGAAATGAAAGCAAGTAAATGCAAGAATTGAAAGGAACAACTACTCTACTTTTGCTGAAATGAACTACTTAGCAGAAAGTTGTAGTAGAAAATAGAAGAAAAGCAGTAATTAGAAAATACTTTGATGCTTCCCTGGCAACGATGCAAAAAAGTGGTGAGCACCAGTATTGCAGCAATAATGCTGCAACTCCTGGGGCTTCCTACTTTACTTTTATCAACCCGGTAGTTCGTAACAAACTTGGAAGCAATGGTGCCGTATGCACAAGTACTAGTTCTTACTGCAGGCTGTCACTTGGTCAGCTGGTGCAAGATCACTAGGAGCTTTAGCCAACTTCTATGAATTCCAGGAGAAGCTTTAAATATGATGAAAGAAAAGAAAGCTTACTCTACAAAGGCTATTCTACTTGCAGAAAGAAAAAGAAGACTGAAATGTGGAGTAAACCTAGCAAACCCTAATTTACCGACTAACTCTACTTTTACAGAAAGAGAGATGAAAACCTATGAAATGAGTTCCATTACCTACTGAGGAAGTAAAATACACCTATTCAAGCTATTTCTAGAAGGAAATAAGTAAAAAAACATCTTTTTTGGATTTTTATGTATTTTATGTGAAATTGTTATGCACGTAATTTAGTTGTTTGTGGATGTGGCAGCGATTAGGTGGCGATGGAAGGTGACTTTGGGATTTGAAGAGGTGTAGGAAGGTGTGGAGGGGTCCTAAGAGGCTTCTGTAAACCTTCTGGAGGTTTTCCCTGCAACCAAACTTCAAAAAGTCACTCACAGGAAATTCTACAGGAGGCTGTAGGGGATCTACAAGAGGTTCTATAGCAGGATCTACAAGAGGATTCCGAGGGTTGTTTTAGAGGTTTTAAAGGTGGAAAAATGGTGGGAAAGGTATGTAAAGACTAGAGGGATGAGTTGTGGTGTCTGTATTTCATCAAGGATGGTTAGGAAAGAAGATGATGGTTGGATTTGTTCAAGAGACGAGAGGAAAGCTTATGAGAAAAGTGCAGATATTAGGGCAAATTTGTGAAGCGCTGTGAATGACCTATGAAAAATGTAGCAAAGTAGATGGTGATGGCTTCTTTATTAACTTATCATGAGTAGAGATGCACTGTAAGAAAGATGCAAATAAAAACACTGAAACTGAGCAAGAAAAGAACTAGCTACACCAAAAGAAAACATAACTATATCTCATGTTAACCTAAATTCTGAGCTAGGAAAATGAAATGCTGAATAGTGCTATATGGAAAGGAAAGCATGGTAAGATATTTATTGCAGAAACATAAATTAGTATGAAAAAATGGATCTAAAGCAAACATTAACCTCTGAATCAATCTGTGACACTAGAAATTGCATGGAGGAAGAAAAACTGTGTTTTTATGACAACAAGAGTGTCTTGACCTTAGCTCATGATCCCAAAGGGAAGAAAGGAGGTCAAGGCTCTGGTGATGGCCTTTTTGTATCTTTTCCTATCACTATTTAACCTAATTTAGAAACTGGAAATGGAAATAGCTATGGAAATCACCATAATCAACCTATTCTAACCAAGAGAAAAGAAAATCTATCTAACAACACTAATTCATGAACTAAAGCAGAACATATAAATACAAAAAAGAGGTGTTGGGTAGCTTGGGTTGGGCCCTAACCCAAGAGATTCACCCCCCAGAAGAACTCAGTGCCGGCTCAGAACATATTTCATCTCCATTATCAAAATAATAGTCACATTACATGAAACTGTTCACAAAAGTAAGCTCGAAAATGAGTTGAGCAAGAATTGCAAAAAGTGAAATTTTTTTGACTAACATCTAACTAAACTACCGAGGCCCTAAGCCCCCCTATTTATACAACTAGAGCCCCAACAGATCTCCTAAAGTCAAGGAGGCTTGGCTCCCAAGACTAGAGATAGACAACAATTCTTCTTCACTTGCTTGGTTGTCCCTTTGATGCATTGATGTGGCTGCTTGTGCTCTGAGCCTTCTGAAGGAGGATTCGAAGTAGGGGGTCATAAATGAGGGGGACAACCTCCTATAAATCCTCTCCCTTGTTTTCCTCAAATATTGGCTACCAAATGCTCATTAAAACTTTGACTTTGTTTCAAAATTGACCAAAAATCTGCATAAAGCACATATTAGACTTCATGGCATAATGACTAACCCAATTCACTCTATTAGCATAAATATAATAAAAAACATGCAATAAAATAATGATAATGGTGGATTAAGCTAAGTTAGGAGGTAAAATGAGCCCATATAATTACCCATTTATGGGGCTCATCAACATTCGTCAACCCGAAAGGCATGACTAAACATTCCAAAAGGTCCTCCTTGGATTTGAAGGAACTCTTCCACACATTGGAGGGTTCAATAAGCACCTAATTATAAATAGACTTCAAGTCAATCTTGTTGAAATATTTGACCCCCTTGATCTGGTCCAGAAGGTCGTCAATCCGTGGGATTGGGTACCTATTCCGGACAATGATCTTGTTCATCCCCCGATAGTCAATATAGAGTATCGAGGTCCCATCCTTCTTTTGTACCAATACAATCGGGCTTCCATAGGGTCATGATCTTGGCCTAATGTGCCCTTTCTGCAACAACTCTTGAATCTTCCTCTAGATCTAATTGTTCTAAAGAACATAGCATTGATAGATCGGTCCATTGGGTAGTAGTGCACCCGGGTTCAGATCGATGGAGTGCTTGACCTGACAGTGCATAGGTACCCCTATAGGTGAGGAAAAAATGTCCTCTACTCCTCCACAACCCTGTCCATATACTGCTACTGTGTAGAGGAGCATTTTCTGGAATTCCACAAACTTCTTCTTGCCCTGAGGGCAAAACATAAGGCAAACACATTTTTTGGTTTGGGAAATGATCTTAATGCATTTCTTTGTAGTGATCAAAGAGATGGCGATAGGCGGGGCTACCTTTAGTATCATGTACAACTTATTTCCCAAGGTAATAATCATAGAGCGAGGTCTAGACTCATATATAACATGTCACTGCCACAAGTATGGTTGTCCTAATAATACATCACAAAATTCAAGAGGAGCATCATGACATGGTACATCATCCATGAAGGGATTGATACTATAGGGAAGGCAACACTGGTGGTTGATGTAGAGGTCTCGTCCTTGGTGAAGCCACCATATGGTTTACGGTTGCAGATGTGCTATCATTGGTAGGCTCAACTGCTTCACGACCTCTGCTAAAATGAGGTTATTTTGGCTCCCAATGTTGACAATGAATTGTAGCGGAGAAACTTTCACCCACATCTATGAGTGGAAGAGGAATTCCCCCTCCTCTAGATCTTGAGGCTCATTCTTCTAGATTTTGATGGTGGCCATGGTGGCACTAGGCTTTGCATCAATGATCTGCTTCCCTTTGTCATTCCCCTTGTTGGGTTATGACTCAAATTCGGAACATGTTTTTGATTCAAAAGCCTTCACCTCGACCACAAGTGACTGCTTGGACTGACACCCACTTGTGTTGTGAGTGGAGTTCTTATCGAACTCACACCATTTTCTGATGACCTTATTTGTCTTCGTGGTGTTGTTATTTGCTTGTGGCTTACCGATTGTCCTGGGCCACCATGCCTTAGCTTTGGCCTTTGCTCTATGGTTAGGGGCCACCTTTTCCTTACTTCAGATTCATAGATCCAAAGTCTTGCTTCTTCTGTTTAAACTTCTGCTCAATCTTCATAGCATATCAATATGTTGTGTCGAGTGAGGAGATGTCAAGGAACTCCATCTCGTCCTGGAGGTACTTTTTTATATAGCCGCATGTTGGGTGTGGAGCCTGATTATCTTCTTTATTTAGAGGTATCGCTGCATTGGAACCCTGTTCGTAATGGGGCGACAACACCGTCAGGGGGGGCGACGATGATTATTTGGAGCCCCCCCGCGTGGGGGATTGTGGGCAGTGCCCCCAAAGCTAAAAATAGATGTAAAATTTCCTTGTAAAATGTTGTAATTTCGTAGTCAATATGGGTCGTTCATTAGGTGGAGATCTGACGGTAGAAGTTATTCTTAATTTAGTTTTTTTTCCCCTAGAAGGCAATCCCTTGCTATATATGAGGGAATTGTATTACATCTATGTAGATCTGTATTTTGAGTGAGAAAGAGAGAGGAGATTGCGTGAGAGTGAAGAGGGAATTACAACGGATCTGCTGTAGGGTGTATCTCTTCATTTTGTTGGATAATATAAAAGGAAGGACTGACTGTTTCTCCGTGGATGTAGCCCAAATTGGGTGAATCACATATATCCGTGTCTATCTTGTTTTATGTATTTTCTATGTTTATATTTCTGCAATATATTTTATGTGTTCCATTGCTCTGTAATATATAATTTTCTAACAACTTGTATCAGAGCCAAAGGTCTATTTGGTTGATAAAATCAGAGGATAGAAGGGTTCTTGGTTCGAGTGGGATTAATGGCGAAAGGTGGTAGGCTTAGGGTTGAAAAATTTAATGGCCAAAAGTACTAGCTCCGGAAGATGTAGATGGAAGATTATTTGTATCAGAAAGATATGTACCTACCATTGAGTAGAAAGACAAAGAAGCTGATGAGTATGACAGACACAAAATGGGATATTCTTGACAAAAAGGCACTTGGAACAATACGGTTGTGCCTAACGACATCGGTAGATTTTAATATTTCAAAGGAAACGAAAACTAAGGGTTTAATTTCGGAATTGGCCAAATTATATGAAAAACCGTCGGCCTCAAATAAGGTATTTCTTATGAAGCATTTATTTAATATGAAGATGTTAGAAGTTGGATCTGTTACTGATCATTTAAATGAATTTAACACAGTTACGAGTTAGTTAAATTTTGTAGAGGTAACTTTTGATGATGAAGTTAGGGCTCTATGCTCATTTCCAGAAAGTTAGAATGGTTTAGTTATGGCCATTAATAACTCTGTTTTTGGATCTAGTACTTTAAAGTTTGATGACGTTTTCAGTAGTCATTGTTGAACTACTAGGTTAATCTTTGTCCTTGTTATTCAACATTTGTGGATTCCTGTAATCTTTTAATCCTTGTCGTTATAAGAGTGTCATTCAGTTGCTTCGAGATTGACAACATTAGCACTTGGGATGGGGAAGCATTTTTGTTAGCAACCATATTCGTTCCTGGGTTCGGAAATGGATCAGTCAATACAGCCGAGGTTTTTGAACTTTTGAAAGATTTTCTAAGTTCTTCTTTAAATGGACAGTCTCATGTCCAGTGATCCTCGACACATATATGACATGGAGTTTTGGGTTTCAGATTCCCAGAAGGGTTTGCAGAAGGTTTCCTAGGAGACGAGTCTCCCTGGTTTTTCTTCTTCCTTTGTTTTTTCTTCTTGCCTCCTGGTTGCTTGGTTTCTTTGCCTTTGTCTGTTGACACAACATTTACTTCCAAGGCTAGAAGTTCTTCATTTTCATCTTGACTCGAAACTATGTGGGCCTTTTTGGATGTGGCCTTTGTGGTTTTAGTGCTTGTCGTGCCTATCACACCATCGCCGGCATGAGAGTCCTTGTTTGATTTAGGAGGCGGAGGGACTGAGAATTATGGTCTAGGAGCATCAGGGGTTTTATCGTGGAGTGTGCCAGACTGAGTGTAGATCAAGTCTAGATATTTGCATGAGAAATGACTTGCTCTTTAGTGACTACTCCCCCCTTTGCCACATCTTCTGTAATAGTGGGTAACAGTGACTTAATAAACCATTCAGCCAATGGCTAATCAGGAACATATGTTTACCATTCTACGACGACGCTGCCACTCATGAATATGATCGGATATGTGAGTGGCTATCGTTTGTTTGAAATTGGTAAGCAACTCAGTTCCTGTTTCATACCTGATAGGTAATTGAAAATGGGTTAAAAAGGTTGTGGCTAAGGTACTGAAGTTATCAAATGAAGCTCTAGGCAGTTCGATATACCACTTTGTTGTCGGACCAGTTAACTTGCGCTGAAAGAGGCAAAGCTGAATCAGATCATCATTGAGAGTGTTTGAAAAACACCATAGATGAAAGGTCATCACATGATTCGATGGGTCTTCACCCATATTTTCATTGAATTTAGGAATATCCAACAGAAGTTTATGCGGGATCGTCGGCCACCAAGGGGTGTAGGCAATTGGATCGTTCGTTAGTTGACTTAGATATGGTAACTCTAGAGTTTCCACGAAGGGCAACTGTTGATTTAGGCTTGGTTGAGCATACCCAGGATAAGACAGAATTGTTTGAGCAGTCGGTCTTTGCATACCAACATAATGCATTTGATGTTGGTAACTTTAGTAAGGTTGATGGGCATAACCATTATGATATGGTTGATACTGCTGCCCATTACTCGCAAAGACTTGTTGCTCATATCCTTGGTAATCTTGCTGGAATTGCGGTTGTTGGTATTGCACCAGCCATGGTTGTGAAGCCATGGACTGTTGTCCAGCACTGACTGTTTGACCAAGATTGGGGTTGGGGTTCCCCATTTGAATCTGTGCCATTCCACTAGTGGGTGATTGTGGTTGTGTCGGAGGTACAAGAGATTGTTGTATTGCCACCTGCGAAACTTGAGGTTGGCATACAATTGGTGACGCTTGTACTTGCGATACAGCCACAATAGCCGGCATAGTGGGAATGTTTGACATAGGTGAACTTTGTTGTATTGAGCATACAACTCTTGGTTGTTGAGACAGGACTAGTAACCAAACACTAGTTGTGATTCTAGCATAACCCAAACTTTGTTGCCAACTCACGCATGGCTGTCCTTCTGGGGAAGACAATGAAAGGGTATATGGCCCTCCATACGACGGTAATCCAGTGCTCAAAGGAATAATTTGCCTTTGGGGACCAGTTTGCCCAAATTGACCTTGTGATGGATCAATTTGTCAAGACTCAACATAAGAGATTCCAGATATAATTCCGGACGAACAAATGGGAACAGTCCATACTGTCGAAATAGTCCCAGGATGGAATCCATCCAGTGATTGAAAACTGGTTGGGACAAATGGCACACCGACAAACATTGTCGGAATAACAGAAGGGGCTTCCGCTGTTGTTGTGTCGAGTGACACAGTCCTTGATGTTGACAGTTGTTCAGACATGTTAAGTCTATCCAAAAAATTCCTCAGCGATTCTTCAGGAACTTTCGAGGGTGGGCGAATATTTTTTGATGAAGAAGGATATAGGGCAATCCCAGCTCCAAGTTGCATTAGAGTGCTAGACGGAGGATCTTCCACAATCTCTTCTATGGCAATCAATTCAGGAGGAAGAGGTAGACCGTCAGGTCCATAAAATATTTTTGGTGCCGAAGAAGATGTAATTCTTGCAGCAGTAGATGGTTGGGGAGTAACACCTTCTGAATTGGTTGTAGACAGAACTAGTTCAGGAATAGAAGTGTTAACCGTCACACTAGGATCGGTTGTAATGTTCTGTTGCTGTTGTGGAATTTCTTCCGTAGAGGCAGGGATTCCAGAAATGTTCCGAGTAACCGGAGTCTCTAAGGATGTTGGAGTGCTTGCTCCATCCAACCTAGGGAACTTTGATCTGGTTAAACGAGTTCACTTCATTCGAAATGGCTTCGCTTCCGGAGTCAACGATGGTTGACTCGTAAGTCTCCGCGAACAACAGGGTTTTGATTGACTTTCTTCCATGATTGCGGATTACTTGATCAACTCAAAATAAAAGGGGAAAATGTTTTTCAAATTAAATGAATTTTAGATGCTTTGACACAACTTGTTTTTTCAATTTTAAAGAGTCGAGAAAAAACAAAAGATGACTCTAGCCGCCTTCAATTTTTATTGAGCTTGAAGTGACAAGCGCTCAGAGGACCTTTTCCTTTAAGGAGTCTGAAAAGGAGAAAAATGGACTTCTCTGGAGATCTAGG
>APFE030157291.1:0-11450 GCA_000404065.3 Pinus taeda
TAAAACAATGATCGTGCCAATAAAATTATCCATAAACTTTATCCATAGTTGCAAAACAAAATTATAAACCATATTTTAAAACAAGCCTCTAAAAAGAGGCATGGCTTCAAATGTGCAAACATAATTATCCATAAAGAATATCCATAGTTGGATGAGAAAATTATAGACCGAACTTTGAAACAAAGATCGAAGAAGAAAACGCATGGCTCAAGAATGTTAACATAATTCGAATTGACAAAAATGCTTACCTCCAGCGTGATGGGAAGTATTGTTATGAAGTGGTAGGTGCGTTGCGCCTCGATCCAACACGACCTTCAAAAGAGCTTCAGTCTGATGCTCCATCAAAAATACAGATCGAACACACAAGTCTGAAGTTTTCTCAACAAAGATACAGATCGAACAAACGATCTTTATATACTCAGTCTGACGCTCTCCCAAACAAAGATACAGATCGAACAAACGATCTTTATATACTCAGTCTGACGCTCTCCCAAACAAAGATACAGATGGAACACACGACCTTCAAAAATATTCAGTCTCACGCTCTTCCATCTAAAATACCGATCGAACGCACGACCATCATATCATATATTCAGTCTCACGCTCTCCCAACAAACATACGGAGGCAACACCAAGGAAAACACTCATTCAAAACTGCTATGAAGGAAACGGTTTTAATTCAAGAAGACAGCCCATAAAGGCAAAAAGTTTCCTAAATTTAGAAATCAATGCAGAATATAGCAAAAAGAAATCAAAGCAGAATATAGTAAAAAGTAATCTAAATTTAAAAAAGATAATATTAGTTACGTTGAGTTCAAGAAAGCCGATCAGTAAATTAAAAAAATGCAAACCAAAATAATTAACCAAAATAAAAGATTAAAAAGTTAAATTTAAAAGACTTCTAACTTAAATAAAAGATTAAAAAGTTAAATTTAAAAGACTTCTAACTTAAAAGATTGGAATTTTTTTCAGAGTAAGCAAGACCAAATCGTTGATGGAAAAGTTAAATATTAAAATAGTCAGTTTAAAAGACTGATTATTTAATTTGTTTTGTAGTAAAAAAAGAAATTTCAAAGTTAGAAATGTAATGGTAAAATTTCAAAACATAAGTGTAAATTGGTTACTTTAAAGTGCACACAATATGCACAAAAATTAACGAAATCTCAATCTTTATCTGAGTGACTCACATTATCTGACCTAGTTTTAAATTCACACCATTACCAAAGAGCATTGAAAGTAATTATACATAATTTTTTTTTATTAAAATTCATATGGCTTAATAACTTTTTTCACAAATAAATTTTTAACTAATAAATAAAATCATATAGATTAATAATAATCTTCACTGAAGTTATATGGATTAATAATCCTCATTAAATTAAAAATAAATAATTACATTTTTAAAATACTTTTACATTGGAAAATTTGAATCATACATATATAAATAAAATATTTATTTCAAATTTTGAGATAACTTTTTTTTTTTCAATATTTCTAAGAGCCTTACAAAACTGTAAGAATATTTTAGTATGAAAATCATGGGACTTATTTACATTGGAAAATTGTTTATTCTACCAAGAGCTCATAGACTATCCGTCAATATTATCTCATTTTTCACTCTACTTAGTCATGCTAAACAAAAAAATGAAAATGGTATATGAAAGTCAAACAATATTTTCAATAAATAAATCCAGGCAAGTAAGAGATAAATTTTCCTTCTCTATCCCTATAATCACAAATAAACTTTGGTTCCAATACCATGTTTGAAGGTAAATTAAAAAAAAATTCCCGACAATCTACAAAATTCCAAAATATATGAAGTTCGTTGAAACTAATTCACAGATATTTTACTAAAAAATCCTTCTCCTCCAGGCTATTTCAAACACAGTGAAAAATAAAATTGGTACCATCGATTAATGCATAGTAAGATATCCATTTTTCTTAGGTTTGAAATTTTCATCATGGATAGCCAAAGTGCTAAATCTATAGCAATTTTATGTATCGCAAAATTTTCGTGAAAACTAATTTCGGAATTATTTTACCAAAAAACCGATTTTTTGGACTATTTCAAACAACTAAAAATTAAAAAAAGTACCATAGGGTAATACATAATAAGGTGGGTTTTTTTATTACTTGTTTCTTGTTTTCAATTTCCCATTGAGCATAACTGAAGGGTTAAAGATGCAATCATTTTCTTTATTTTCAAAGGAAAAAAAATCTGTTCATCTTTTAAGGAAAGGGCATAGACTTGTAAGGAAAACAGCTCAAAAATTAGAAATAACCTAAGAGGAGAAAAGAAATGATGCACCTAAGATGAATTCTAAGAACTAATTGTTAAGACAATGCAAATACCTTGTAATTAAAAGTAGTTGTGAGAAATTCAAATAGGTTCTCTTCAACTTGCTCCCAAATTGGATGGTGAAATGATTGAAGAAAAAAGGCAAAGGATATAACAATTATGAAAGTCTTTTTTTCACAAAATGAGATAACATTTTATCATTATGCTTTCCTTCAACACATTAACTATTGAACATGACAATATAATACAATTCCACAAGAATGATTCCAAGTTGCCATGGAAGGGAAATATGTATTCATGGAATAGAAATTTTGTTACAAGCAATCAACTATCAAAGATAAAACTTGAACTAGCTTATAACATTATCTAGGAACTTGTGTGAAATTATCGTACATTGTACTCTATCTAATGTTGGAAATTATTGGACTAATAATGTAGATTTTTATTTGTTTTCATTCAAAATTGCAAAAACCAACTAGCATTTTGAATAAATGAATCCCCTAAAAATGGGGAAAATATTATCAAAAAAGACATTTTCACCACCATCCAATATGTTCATGTATACATAGGACTTGCCATTACCAAAATCATATCTTGTCCACTATATCTACCGAAACAAACAATCTCCCTATAACCAACCCGTTTGTTTCCTTAACATCAACTCCCATATCACAGTAGTTTTCATGAATGTTAAATAGATAAATGCAATCAAGCTAAATCAATTGGATTTTAACTTAAGGACATATAATGTTGACCGTGAAATACATACTTTGAGAAAACTATTAAGCACACACCTCAGATCAAATCAAAATGTTTGTAGGGAAAGAAATCACAAATTTCATGATGCCATATCAAATTGGGACATTGAGAATAGTAGCCATGCAAAAGAGGGAAAGAGCTAAAATATTAGCTATTAAAAACGTGTTCAAGTCTTCTTTAGTGTGTAAATATTGTTAAGAAATAAAGCAAAAGAAATTGCTTTTCTTTGGGCTAACTAAACAAATGGAAGAGTAGTTATAGTTGAGCAATGTAAATACTAAATAGCAATTGAAAGAAAATATATAGACTTGCAGTTTGGTTAAAATATTTTCCAACCACTTGATTGCCTCCTATTCCACTAAATCTACATTAAGGTTCAGAAACAATATTCAATTACATTTATAAAATAACTTAAGAAGTTTCTTTCCTAGATAAGTAAAATTGACAACAATGCTATTTCAATAATAGATAGAAAAAGTTTATGGAAGACACAGGGACAAAAACCCTCCAAATAATTACAACAACTAGACAACTTCATATGATGAGTATATAGGTGGAGATAAAAGCAAAGTAGAATAACTGAGTCACATGAGAAAATTTTGGCAGTTATACCTATTGACTGTTTAAAATAAGTATAAAAGAAAAATGGAAAGAATATGAACCAACTTCTATATCACATGAAATAATAATATGAGTATCATTCTGTAGAAGATCTTTGCTTCTACTATTTGTGACAATGGTGCCAACCTCATTAAATGTACTTTTTACACCATTGTTAAGGCTAATAATCTTGCCCTTACTTATAGGAGTTTCCCATACTTGTCAAGAAAGCTCAACCTACGATTATCCTTCTCTAGAACATCTTTTCTTCCACTATTTGTGACAATGGTGCTAACCTCATTAAGGGTAGTTTTTACACCATTGTTAAGGCCAATAATCTTCCCTTAGTTATAGGAGTTTCCCTTGCTTATCAAGAAAGATCAATATGTATGGTTATGGAGAAATTCCATCCTTATCTAAAATGTGTTCCTTATCATTGTCAATTATTTCTAACTCTCATATTGAAGTGGTTGAGAAAAATTTGCATACCATCACATAGAAAAAGATCTCATGGGAGAGTCAATTCCTTTAGGATAAAGCTATAAAAGTAGTATCTCAAGGTTTCTTATCCCAACAAATATCAACCATTGCTAATCTAGAGGAATTTCTTCCTTATGTTGAATTTTAGCATTCACATCAAATCTCATCAACATCTTCATAAAGACCTACATATTACTTGCGGGATGAAGGAAAAACAAATGGATACATTCTTCTCCTGATAGAGAACCAATTAGATTTAATTATGAGTTTTGAGATCTTCATGATTTTTTTTAGCCTTGGTAATGTGAAATATATCATGACGTAAGTGTTTTGTTTACTAGCCATTTCATTTATATTGCTACACTAATTCCTATCAATATCGAATACCTTTCCCTCCATTGTAAAGATTTGTTATTATGTGGGCACACACATTTTCACTTGCACTTTTATTGTTTATCTAGTTACACTAATTCCTATCGAGATGGAAGACCTTACCCTTCATTGTAAAGATTCATTTCCTTTTTTTAAAGTACAATTCCTATCAAGATAGAAGACCTTGCCCTTCATTGTAAAGATTCGTTGTCATTCTCAAAATTGTAACTCCTATAAAGATGGAAGACCTCGCCCTTCATTGTAAGGATTTGTTAATACGTGAGCGTACATATTTTCATTTGCACTTTTATGGTTTATATGACTACACTAATTCCCCTTCATTGTAAATATTTGTTGCTTTTAAAAAATTTTAAACTCAACTTTACAAATTTGTCAAGATGCTTTGTAATTTAAAAAAAAAAAAATAATAATATTAATATCCCGTAAATATCATATAACTATTAGATAAAATTAAAGATAAATAACATAATATGCTATGTCCAGAAAATGCTCCAATCATCAAGCATTTCAGCACAATGTTTCCAACATCCTCAAAAATAAATAAAATATTAAAATAAGAATTGAATTCCCAATACGTAATTATGTGAATAAATAAAAAAAAGATAAAACCATGAATGAAGCCCTAATTTTCAAGATGTGCGTTTGGAAAGGTATGAAAAAAAAGCCAGCATTAATGAAAAGAGCAACCGGAAAAGATCTACATGAAAAAATCATCCACCCAACAACCTATTTTCAAAAAGGCGCTGATTCAATTGAAATTGAAAAAAAAAACAAGAACTCTAAAATTAAAGACAGAGCAGGTATAGGTGGTAAAACTCTTCTAGCCGTTGAAGGGTGCTGGGGAATCCCTACATATACATATATTAAGTCTTATCATTTTTCGAGCATCTTCCTCCTCCTCTGTGCATATCTTGTCTGGCTATGCTTGTGTGTTTGGTTGTCTGTGTGGTTTGAGATTGGGTCTATCTGTGTCTAGTGCAGGTCGAGTTCATGTTTGAGTCAGTCATGGTTGTGTGGGATAGAGTAGGAGGCTGGCAAAAGAAGCGCAGAGCAGGGCAACGCAGGGCAATTTAGCTACTTAAGAGTTTTTTGGATTCATAGAGATCAATTATCCCGGCAGGGCAGGGAAGTTGAGTTTCTTAACAGTTTTTTGGGTTCACCGAAATCAATTATCTCTCAGGAATGGTATGGATCAAATTCTATTTAATTTCAGTTCAATCTTTTTGTTCATCAATTTTTTTGTTCATCTGTGGGCTTTGCTGTGACAACTAATTCCATTTCATAACCTTGTATTTTAATTTGTTTAGGGAAATGAATGAAAATAGAGAAATAGGTGGTTGACGTTGCTGCTGTTCAAAACCTACCTCGTAGATCCTAATTATCTGGCTGAAGAGATGAAATCGAGGTATGTAGAGATGACCCTGTTTGTGTATGTCTTCTTTGAATTAGTTTAAGGCTATGCTTCTACCTCAAAAATTTCTAATAGATTTAAATTTTTTTCCAATAGACCTCCTCAATAATTTCTATTACATTTTATTTTTCCTTCATCGCTTCAATCACTCTCTCGCTCTAGCTTCACAAATTTACCCCATCCCCTAGGAATTCAAGCATCACTGGCTTTTTGAATCACTTCCCATAGCTCTGTATTTGGGTTTAATCGGTCTATGGCTCTATTGCTCTATCTTCACGAATTTATCCCATCCCCTGCGAATTCAAGCATCACTGCGTTTCTGAATCACTTCCCATAACTCTGTATTTGGGTTTAAGCATCACTGCATTTCTGAATCACTTCCCATAACTCTGTATTTGGGTTTAATGTGCTGCGTATTAGTTTGGTTTAGTTTGTGGTTCTCTGGTATAACTTCTTCTTTATTAATTTAACCCATACTAGTTTAATTTAGTTTGTGGTTCTCCGGTATAACCTTTTCTTATTAGTTTAATCCATGCTTTCTTTTCGACATAACTTAGTTTCTGTGTATTGGTTCTCCGGTGTAACTTCATCTTTATTAGTTTAACCCATGCTTTCTTTTGGACATAACTTGGTTTCTGTGTCTTGTGTTATTTGTTCGTTTAACATGTGGGTTTTTTCCGTTTTGGGTATAACTCATATTGTATATTGTGTTGTGTATTGGTTCAACTTGATGCTTTTGGCTTTAACGTGTTGTGTATTGCGCCTTGTGCACCAGCCATAGATTTAAGGCTCGGTTTCCTCAATAATTTGTATTACCATTGTGGCGTGTGCATGAGCAATAATTTGTAATACCCTTGTGCCGTGTGCATGAGCTGGATTTATGGCATTGTTTTTCTCCAAGAATTTTACCTTTGATGGGCTCTGCTTCCCACTAAATGGTTTTACCCTTCCATACCATTTTTATTACATTAATTTTTTCATTCATGGATTCAATCGACGCATATCTCTAGATTTAGCTTAACGTGTGGCTTCTTTGACTGTATTGTGCGTCGTATGTTAATTTTACCTGAATTATTTTTGTATTATTGCTGGCTGTGCTGTGTATAGCTTTTAATTCTTGTTATTTTTTTATTATAACCTACTTTGTATTGTGTTATTTGATACTGTAATCCATGGTTTTTAACCCTTTGTTTTTAACCCTTATATATTTTATCAGTAACCAATTAAAACCCACCCTGAAACAATGTTAACATGTCAATTAAACCCAAAACGCACCACATTAAAACTTCGTCAGCTTACAGTTCCCTATTTATTAAATTTTCAAATTAATATATAATATACGTTTTCAAATTAATAATAATACATACATACATTGAGTTTCTCTTAATTATCTCTTCTTTATACAACTTTTAAATTATTAATAATAATCCAACTCAGCTGTGTCAATGGGGAATTCTCTGTTATATATATAGCTTTCCTTCGCTTGAATCCTCGGAATCAGTTACATTACACTACAGCTTTCACCTTCGCCTTGTTTGGGGATTCAACTCCCCATCAAGTCCGGTCCCTTCCATTCTACGATTAGCTAGTCCCTGTACCATTTCTACTCATTTATTTCCCTCCGGTATTAGCCAGGCCCTGTACCATTTGTGCTAGTTAAAGCCAAATACATTGTGGGTTAATGTGCTACTTCAATTCATGGTTTTGAACTCTTGTAATTTTTATGTGTAACTAAATAAAAAACCCTACCCTGAATCAATTTTAACTTGTCAAGTAAGGCCACCAATGAATTTACTGGCTCAACCTCAACCTGAACCAGCTTCCTTACACTTTACTTGTCACTGGTTTATTAATTTTTCAAATTAATAATGCATACATTTTCAAAATATTAATACAACTCTCTTTCCTATAATAATAATAATGCAGCTCAGTCAGGTCAGCTCTTTCGCGCCAATTGGGAATTCTATGCTATATAGCTTTGTTTTGGTTTGCTTCAATCCTGTAACAGATACAGCGTTTTTTGGAGAGTCAATTATGCCCCTCTACCATTTGTAATGGTTCTTCCTAGAGATAATTAAAGTCAGATAAAATGAAATGAACTGTTTTTTACTTTTATTTTTCATAGACTGGAATAACTTATCCTACGTTTTAAAAATCAAATTTAATTATAACATTGATTACATATATAATCATGTTTCAGAATATATATTTTTATTTAAAAAATAAAAATTATGTTTATTAGTTTTTGGGAATTAAAATAAAACTCTCATATCATATTTCATTAATGCATTTTTTTGAGTTGTTTCTAGAAATGACTTATACTTTTAGAAAAAGTGTGAAGCAAAGTAAATTCATATTTCTTTTCCTTATTTAAATATGTGATAGAAATTATCATTCTTTTTATATATAAGAGAAGTTGATAATTTTCGTTATATCTTATTAAAAGTATATGGTTTTTCTCTAATACTTGTATGGTACTGCATGCAAAAAGTGTTTTGCCCAAAATAAATATTGATGTAGATATATATTATTTTTTCCTGTTTTTAAATATTGTAAGAGAAGTTATTTTTTATGGAAGGGGCTAAACTCCTTATAACTACTAAGGAGGATGGGCTCCATTTTTCTTTGAGTAGTGAAGTAATTTTTGTTTGTGTTGATTACTTTTCTTTCAACTCATACACGTCACAACACATTTTTTTAAGATGCATTTACTTTACACCATTTATATTTGAAGAAGGTCATCTTACACTTCCATGATCATCCATTTATATTACAACACTTATTACAATTGCATTTAACCAAAAACACACTTATAATTAAAAAAACTTAAAATATTTTATCCAAATACAAATTACACAACCTTCTACAATGTATTGGAAAACACTAAATATCTCTCTAATTAACAAACCATTCATATTGGTGCTTTTTGTTTTTTTTTCTTTTCATTGATTTTGAAAGCCTTTTGTATTGCATTATTTTATATAATCTAATGACAGAATACATATATATAAATCCATTTCTTATATATTTACTTCTTTGAAATGGTATATATATGTTTGTGATTTTGAAAATGTTTTATGTATTTATGTTGATAATTTGAATTGAAATTGTACCATATTTCTTTGTTCATTTTAAGTGGAATTGTGTGTTTTCCTATTTGAAATCGAATATATATGTGAGTGGTTTTGACAATGATTATTTTCTTTTGTATTTGAACACAACATTGTATAATGTTTGTTTGCTTATTTGGAGTTGTATTTTGTATTTTTATTTAATTCAAATTCCATATGTATGTGAATGGTTGTATGAATGATTATTTATGAATATGTGTATGTAATTTGAAATTGTATTCATATGTTTGTTGTATTGAATTACAAATTTGAACGTATATGCATAATGTAGATTTTAATTTGTATATTGTGTGATTGTTTATTTGAGCTTGTACTCTATATGTTTCTTTATTTCAAATAACATATATATATATATGTGTGTGTGTGTGTGTGTGAATGTTTATTTATGAATATTTGCATTGCATGTGGGTTGAAATTGCAATTGTGCGTTTGTTGTATTGAATTGTGATTGTAATTAATTTCAAAACATAAATTTGAATTTGTATATAAATTGTATATTTTACTTTGTATATTTTGTGTTTTCTTATTTGGAATTGTAAAATATGTGTTCTTCTATTTGAATTTGTATTTTGTATCTGATATTTAAAAATTTAAAATTGTATATTTCCTTATTTAAATGTAAATTTTATGTGTTGTTTGAAATTGTAATCATTTGTTTTTGTTGTATTGAATTATGAATTTGAACGTGTATGCATAGTGCAGATTTTGATTTGTATAGTGTGAGTTTATTTTTTCTTAAAGTTGCATAAGCATATTGGTGTGTTTTCTTTTATTGACTTGAAATTGTATGATACCTGATTAGTTATTTGAAAGTGTATGTTGTGTGTTTAGTTGAATTTTTGTATTGTGTGTTTGTTCATTTGAACTTGTCCTTTGTATATTGTGTGTTTTCTTATTTAATATTTGAGTGTTTATAATTGTATTGACTGGAAATTGTATGGTTTGTGTTTCCTTATTTGGAATTGTATAGTATGTGTTCTTCTATTTCAATTTGTATTGTGTCTAATACTTAAAAATTCAAAAAAATGTATATTTCCATATTTAAATTTGAATTTTGTGTGTTGTTTGAAGTTGCAATCATGTGTTTTTGTTGTATTAATGAATTTGGATGTGTATGCATAATGCAAATTTTAATTTGTATATTGTGTCTTTATTTTTTTCATAAAGTTGCATAAGCATGTCTGAGTGTTTTCTTTCATTGACTTGAAATTGTCTAATCCACAATTAGTTATTTGAAATTGGATGTTGTGTGTTTAGTTGAATTTGTATATTGAGTGTTTATTTATTTGAACTTGTACTCTGTATCTCTTTTTATTTGAACTTGAATATATATGTGTGAGTGAGTGTGCCGATATTTATTTATGAATATTTGTATTGTATGTGGCTTGAAATTGTAATTATGTGTTTGTTGTATTGAATTGTGATTGTAATAATTTCACAGCCTAAATTTGAGTTTGTATATAAAATGTATGTTTTATTTTGTATATTATGTGTTTATTTATTTAATATTTGAGTGTTAGTTTTTGTATTGACTTGAAATTTTCTGATGTGTGTTTCCTTATTTGGGATCGTAAAATATGTGTTTTCCTATTTGAATTTGAATTTTGTGTCTAATATTTAAAAATTCAAAATTGTATATTTCCTTATTTAAATTTGAATTTTGAGCATTGTTTGAAATTGCAATCATTTTTTTGTTGTCTTGAATTATGAATTTCAATGTGTACTCATAATGCAGATTTTAATTTATTTATTGTCTGTTTAATATTTAAAAATTTAAAATTGTATATATCTTCATCTAAATGTTAATTTTGTGTATTGATTGAAATTGCATATAGAAGTGAGAATTGTTTTGTCAATGTATGTGCTTACATTTTATATTCCATTGCATTTGAAATTGCATATAAATGTGAGAATTGTTTTGTCAATATCTGCTAGTTAATGTATGTGTTTACATTTTATATTCCACTCTGTTTGAAATTGCTCAAGTGAATTTCAATGTGTACTCATAATGCAGATTTTAATTTATTTATTGTCTGTTTAATATTTAAAAATTTAAAATTGTATTTATCTTCATCTAAATGTTAATTTTGTGTATTGATTGAAATTGCATATAGAAGTGAGAATTGTTTTGTCAATGTATGTGCTTACATTTTATATTCCATTGCATTTGAAATTGCATATAAATGTGAGAATTGTTTTGTCAATATCTGCTAGTTAATGTATGTGTTTACATTTTATATTCCACTGCGTTTGAAATTGCTCAAGTAGGTTTAGTAACAGTTTTGTCAATAAATGCATGTGTCTTGTCAATAAATGATTAGCTTAACTCTCATAGTTTTATTGTATTATATTTTAATGTTTATTTATTATATTAAAT
>APFE030157297.1:0-26496 GCA_000404065.3 Pinus taeda
AAAAAGAAGACAAATGCAGAAGGGAAGGTGGAGAAATACAAATCTCGGTTGGTAGCAAAAGGTTATTCCCAGGTGCCGGGAATTGATTTTGGTGATATTTTTTCTCCTGTTGACAAGGTAACTTCTATTAGATTAATCTTATCTGTTGCTGCTTCTTTTGATTTTGAGGTAGAACAGATGGATGTGAAGACAACATTTCTTCATGGGGATTTGGAAGAGGAAATCTACATGAAGCAACCTGAAGGCTTTGCGGTGAAGGGTAAGAAAGAACTAGTATGCAAGTTAAAGAAGTCTCTGTATGGGTTAAAACAGTCACCAAGGATGTGGTATCAGAAATTTGATACATTTATACGGGGACTTGGCTTCACCAGAAGCAAAGCAGATCACTGTGTGTATTTTAAATTAATTGGTGACCGTGTTATTTATCTGGTCTTGTATGTGGATGATATGTTGCTGGTTGGAAATGACAAAGAAATTATCCAGGATTTGAAGACCCAATTGTCCTCCAAATTCGACATGAAAGATCTTGGTGCTGCAAATATATTTTGGGCATGGAAATTAAAAGAGATCAGGCAAAGAGGAAGCTCTAGTTAAACCAGAGAAAGTATGTCGAGACAATACTGCAGAGGTTTAATATGGATAGTAAACGGTGAAGGTTCCTATTCCTGTAGGTTTGAGGTTATCTGCTGAACAGTGTCCCAAGACACAAGAAGAGGAAGAGGACATGTCCCGTGTTCCATATGCAAGTGCAGTCGGTAGCTTGATGTATGCCATGGTCTGTACTAGACCAGACATTGCACATGCAGTGGGAGTATTGAGCAGGTTTATGTCAAATCCAGGGAAGGAGCACTGGACAACAGTGAAGCGGGTTTTCAAGTATTTGCATGGCACTAGTGATTATGGTTTGTGCTACCAAGGAAGACCAGGATTGGACAGAGTGTTGGATATTCATGGCTTTGTTGATGCAGACTGGGCTGGAGATCTGGATCAGAGAAGAAATATAAGTGGGTATGTGTTTAACCTATTTGGAGGTGCAGTCAGTTGGATGAGTAAGAAACAATCTGTAGTGGCACTATCAACTACAAAAGCAGAATACATGGCAGCCACTCATGCAAGCAAGGAAGCAGTTTGGTTGCAGAGATTGTGTTCAAGTATGGGGTTAGTACAGGGAGCTATAAGGATAGACTGTGACAGCCAAAGTGCAATTTTCTTGGAAAGAACCTGCTTATCATTCAAAGACAAAGCACATTGATGTTCAGTATCACTTTGTGAGGGATATGATAGAAGACAAAAAGGGGTTGCTGGAAAAGGTGGACACTTTGAAGAATACTGCAGATGCATTGACCAAATCTGTGAGCTCTGAGAAGTTCTCTTGGTGTAGAGAAACAATGGGCGTTTCAGGGCTGGAAAAATGACTAAGCTCTCCTGTGGCCCCCTGTGGAAAGAAAACAACAAGTGGGAGATTGTTGGGTTGTGTTATATTCTTTCCACATAGTTAACAGGGGGGTTGAGGGGTACCCATAACCCCACTTTATGGGGTCCGAGGCAGCGCCCCAGAAAATTTTGGTTTTGGACCCTATGTTAGGTTGGGCGGACCCACCTATGGTTTTGTGCATGATTTTCGCACATGTTTTTTGGACGCGATGGTTTTTTCGGTCCATGGTATTGGACGCGATGGTTTTTGGTCCATGGTATTGGATGCTTCGGCATGTATAAATATGTATTGTAACATTGAAAGGAACATAATGAAAAATCAAGTTGGTAGTCCCGGTTTCGGGATCCAGGGGAAAATCTCTGTGCATATGTGTTTTATGTGTTATGCTCTCGCATTGTTTATTTTCTTTGTTTTAGAACTCATATGCAGGTAATTTTTGTACACGGTTAAAACCTACAACCCCAAAAGGCCTGCTAATCGAATCAATCAACATCCTTTAAAACTTTGTCATAATCCCTTCACAAATCCCTAAGGATCACTTCTCCAAAAATTCTGAGTTTCTGGGACAATTAGCTCAAAAACATTGTTATTAGCCCCAACACACCTTGCATTACTAAGCACCTAAGTTCAATGAATGTTTCATACCTAAGCATGAGTGCTTGTCAGCACATGTTGCTCCCTTCTACAGGTGTATTGATTCTAGAAATTCATGAAAATAAAAAATATCTCTGAAACTTCCTCTTACAGAAGCTTCCAAGTTAGTTTTAACTATTTACCATAGATAGAGATCACGAATTCCTATCTAGTCCTATCTTTGACCATATCTCTTATCCCTTGAGCTCAACCTCCCATCATATGTGGATCTCAATCCTACAATGGTAAATCCTAAACTACCACACTCATCCTATAAATTTATTGCCTCCCGTAAGGTTTGGGTTGACTTTTAGATATTGATAGTTCCCTCATGATGTTACTTTGAGCCTAAGGAGTTATCATATTCATGCATTAGGGTTGATGTTGAGGTGCGCTTTGTGGCAAGGAAGGACAAGTCAAATAGATGAGACATCTACAAATTTAGACTTCTATTTATGGTTGTAACTCTCCCCTATATTTATTAATACAAAGAGCATCTTTCTTTCCTATATTTGTCGTGTTATGTTTGAACTCATGTATTTCAATGCCATGTTTACTCACTGCATAGATATTTTAGATTATGCTACGTGGATTGTGGTTCCTTTTCTTGTTTTAGTTGTGTGTGTAGATTATAATTATAGCACTTGGAGCTAGAGACAGAGCTTAAAAGAAAGGAGGAAAGGAAGGTTTGCTACAGATTCTAAGTAGGCTTCTTTCCCATACTCTAATTTCTCTAAGGAAACATCTGAGATTTTTTCTTTGTCTTGTTCTAAATCATACCACTATATCTAGGGAATTCACCTTTGTCCACAATAGTGAAAATTCCATATAACAAATTGGCAACCATACTGGGGATTTACGATTTCCACTTAATTTTTTCTCAATTGTTTGCATGAGATTTGTTCCAAAGATTCTTCTCATTGTATTGCAGGTATCTGCTGGAGAAAAATGGATTTGATTTTCCAAGAAATAGAACATGAGACCCATGATTTAGATGCTTCCAATGATCCAACAACTATTTAGGCTTTAAGAAATTGTGGACTTCCCAAGTTATTTTGGCTTATTGGCATGAGAGCCTAGCTGGAATTATTGGAATATCTAGTCAGGGAATGGGATATTCAGGCACAATGTTTTAGGCTTGGTGGACATACCCTCAGTATACAATTAGAGGAAATTCATTTTTTAACAGGTTTATCAAGGATGGGAGCTCCTATCTCATTGTCTGGCACGAGAAGGAGCAGTGATACTATCAAAGATTACATTATTTCACATTATAGGCCTCCTTCCTAGCCAACAAAAAATGGGAAGATGTAGATTAAGGATGTGGTCTCAATGCCTCTCAAGAAAATCCTTTTCATCATAGCTAGATTAGCTGGCAGTACTACTCTCCACTTGGTTAATAGGTCCCAAATGCAATATGCATTAGAATGCATAGAACCAACCTTGTTCAATTCGAGTGAGGGGGTGTTAGTGAATTTGAAGGAAATACTCAATAAAGAAAAGGATGGACAGCTGAAAAACTTTAGATATGGTTCCATCTTGACATCATTTTCCTTAGAGAGGATTCCACTAGAGCTTCCAGATCCCATGGCTCTATGGATGAGGCGATGGGTTGACCTCATGTCTCAACATGCAGGTCCCTCTTCTGTGAGTTTCACTCTTCTTTCCTTATGATGGTTGTGTATGAAATTCATCATGATCTATGACTACCTGTATGTTGGAGTTTATTTTCACGGAGACCTAGAGCTCATGCTACCTAAAGGCATGCAATTGGGTGACATAGGTAAAACAAAATCATTTTGAATGTTTTTTTTTTTGTTTTGGGTTTTACAATTTTTTTTTTTATTCTTTCCATGTATACAAGACTAACTATTGATTTCACATGTAGATATTCAACATGTTTGACCATTGGGACCATCTTATCTTCAACGATGTGGAGAGATGCTACTTGCACATATTGGAGCACATGTAGTTGTGGGAGCAGAGGAGGAGATGCAAGATCTCAACATAGTTGAGACTCTTACAGAGTTCAAGCGACATGTTGAGGGATTGACCCATAGCATACCAGAGACCATGGTCAATTATGTTTTGACGAGACTACAACGTTATACCATTGGATTACTATACCGCATTAGTCAGTTGTTGTGAAAGATTTCCTGAGTAGTTGTCTATTACCTTGATCACCACCATAACTAATGCATCTGTTAATGTGTTTATAGTTATATGAATTTGTTGATATTGGATGTAATCAAAATTTCTTTCCAAAAGGGGAACCCTTAAAAACATACAAAGCATAGTTAGACTTCTTACTGAATAGACGTTATTCAAATTTAGTACTACGAGTTGGGAGTCAAGTCTGACTACAATATGAAGGATGCCATGAAAAATGGAATCCAAAAAAATCTTGATCACTGCGCTATACTCAATGATTTTATTGGTAGAGTGACTGATACAAATCCCTTGTATACACACTAGCTTGCCACTCGGAGCATAAATAACCCATGTTATGGAAGAAAGGTTATGAGTACTACAGATAGCGTCATCCACATAACCAACGTATGGTTGAGGGAACACTAGCATGTGCAAACTAAATGTAAAGGAAGATTAATAAAGGAGGTAGGAAACTTCAAACACATTGCAAACACACTCAACAAGTGTATAGGTAGTCTATACACAGTGACCATGCAAAGATGACCTTGTTGGAAAAGTAACTATGTTCTGTCTTCAATAATGTACTTGAGTCATTACGTAATGTACTTGTCAAAAGAATAAAGAAAATATTTTGTATTATTGTAAAAATGACTTATTAAAGCAGGAGTTTCATGCTTGGGTCATCATTATAATAGTCAAAGTCCCCATTGTGGACTCCTAGGATTAATATTGAGTTTATAGAGTCATTGTACATTCGAAGAGACCCTTCTTGGGATTTTAGATCATGTAAAAAGGTTTTGTATCAAGAAAAATATGTATTATGTGTCCTCCACATCATGTTAGCCTACGAAATATCAAGTCGGCCTAAAGACCCTCATTCGACCCACAAGAAGTCTATATATAGAAGGAATTCGAAGTCATATGAAACACTTACTCTCTTAAGCAATTTGATATCTTCTAGGAAGTGATGGGGATACGAAGTTTGTTGTTGGAAGGAGGAATGAAGTGTGAGTTTGTGGGAGTCTCTAGAGAAGAGGAAAATCAAACTTTTAGTGCCTCTCTCTCCTTGTTTCGTGGTCTAGTTTAGGAGATCGAAGTCTCCTAGGGTTTTATTGTTGCTGGAAGTTGCATGTTGCTGAGATCTACTGTATAGTCGAAGTTGCTAGAAAGGGTGGAAGATCTTGGAGGTTGACATGGTGTCGAGGGAAAGTCTGGTCTTGGTCTAGGGTGAAGAGTCTCAAATAATACTATTGAAAGGAAGAATTACTTTGACTGGGTTTTCCCCTCAAGGGGGGTTTTTCCTTGGCATGTGCCTATATCTTATGTCTCTTGTTTTGTGATCTTCATGTATGTATAATTGCTTTATGAAAGATAAGGTAATAAAGAATTAAAAAAAGCCAACACACTCACAAGTAATTATCAATATCGGAGAATCAAACCCTAATATAATATCTTTGATTTCCAACATGGTATGAGAGTGAAGGTCAAGAGAATTTGAATATCTCGATGATCACCTTGTTGGAATGGATTCTTCCTCTATGGTGAATGACATAATATTAGGTTTCAACTCTGCTGGAAGATGGGTCAAGAGGATCATCTACTACCTATTCAACAAAGTCAAGAATCATGGATTCTTGGCTTCCCTTATAGGATCTCTTACTGATGAGAATGCATGGATCATTGATAGTGGAGCATTGAGACATATGACATGTGAAAGTAGACAACTTCACACACTATCAAAGGATTCATCCTCCCATGCAGTGGAATTGAGTGACAACAAAAGCTATGCTGTTAGAGGCCTCAGATCTACATCATTAAAGATGGACAATGGATCAAAGCTGCATCTCAACAACATTCTCTATGTTCCAGGTTTGAAAAAGAATTTACTTTCTATTTCTTGTTTAGAAGATAAAGGGGAAAGAATTGATTTTTTTGATTGAAAAGTATTGGTTTGGGGAAAGATCTCTAGTATTGACAAAGCTAGTAGGGTTATTATAATTTATGAAGGGAGTCTTTAATGGGTTATAACTCCATCTCCTCAAGCTCTTTTTCATATGGAAATAAGTATCATTTAACTATGGCATCAAAGGTATGGTCATATTCATTATAGGGTCATCCCTACTCTTAGTCAATTGGTTAATGGCATTCTTGATATGAAGCTAGACCATGAAGGTGTGTGCAAAGGATGTTCTTTTGGGAAGCATACTAGAAAACCATTTCATCATAGTGAATCTAGATCTAAATAAATTCTAGATCTCATCCATTCCGATGTGTGTAGACCCATATATGACAAGTGTTATGCAACCAACTCACAAAATAGAAGAAAATATAGAGCAATGACTTCAAAATCATCCTCTTCGAGGGGGAAACCTCCTTTACATTACACAAATGAACAATTCTCGGATGATACAAATGACAAAACCTCTTGTCTATATCTAGGAGTCTAAGGGGTTACAATATAGTCAAATCTAACATAACAATCATAATGTAAGGGCACAACAATAAAAATAGTGGGATTCTATGGGGCACAATAATAACAATAAGGGGCTGCAATGACAATAATAATAAGGGAATACACTAGTATTATAGGTAACTAACATGAACCTCTCCTTCAAAAAAGTGATGTCCTCAAAGTTTGAGTAGTTCTTAATGCTTCTAAATAAAATTCTCATCCTCCCATGTGGAATCTTCAGCGGGTGAGTTATTCCACTTGATGAGATACTCTGAAATTGATCGATTTTGTAGTTGTAGAGTTCTTATTTTTGTGATTGCTTCAGGTTCCAATATGATTTTTCCTTCCTCGTCAAGATCTAGCAATATTGTTTGAACTAGGAGCTTGTCACCTAGAACCATATTTAAGCATGAAACATGGAAAACTTGGTGCACTCGGGAAGTTGTAGGAAGCTCCAATTTGTATGGCATAGTACCAATCTTTTGCAACACCTTGTACAAACCATAATACTTTGGTGATAATTTATTATCCTTCTTAGCTTACTTGAGGGGCATTTGTTTGTATGGTTGTAGCTGTAGAAATACCCAGTCACCTACATCAAAACTTCTTTCGTTGCGATGTTGATATGCCTATTGTTTCATTCTATTTTGCGCCAAAGTGAGGTTATCCTTTAAGAGTTGGAGAACTTGTTGTTGACGCTCGATGTGAACTTCCACTACTTGAACCTTAGAATTTTCTCTTAAATATGATGTGATGGATGGTGGATATCCATAAAGTGCCATAAATGGGGTCATTTTTGCTACAGTATGGAAGGAAGTGTTATACCACCATTCATCCAGAGGAAACCATTTGACCCATTGTATTAGATACAAAGAAATGAAAATATCCTTACAAACATTTGTTTACTATCTCAGTTTTCCCATCAGATTGAGGATGATAAGATGAGCTATGAGTTAACTGAGTATCCAGACAAGAAAATAATTATGTCCAAAATTTCTAGTGAAAATGGGATCTTTGTCACTTACAATAATATTTGGGTTTCCATGTAGCTTTTTAATTGTTTCCATATATGCAGTAGAAACTATACTGGATTTAAATGGATGAGATAATGCACAAAAGTGTGCATACTTGGTAAGTCTATCAACTACCACCATGATGACACTCTTTCCTTCGGACTTGGGTAAACTTGTGATAATATCCCTTGAAAACTCCTCCCAACGTTGACTTGGAATGGATAAAAGTTATAATAGACTTGGGGTCTTAAATGTTTCAACTTTATTTTGTTGTCAAACCAAACATTTCACCACAAACTTTTGAATATTAGATTTAAGGCCATCCCCAAAAAATTCTTTCTTAACCCTGTGGTAATTTTTTAAAAATCCTGAGTGCCCTCCTACGGGAGAGGTGTGCAATTCCATATGAATCTTGTGTTTGAGTTACAAATTCTTACAGAGGCATAAGCGATCTTGGTACCATAACAAATCATTTTTCTAGCTAAATGTATCAGATGTACTGGGATCTTGTTGTAAATTTTGAATGAGTGCCCACACTTCTTGGTCATTCTTCCATCCATCCCTTGCTTCATTTATCCAATCTAGTTGGATAATAGAAATGGTGCAAAGTAATGCCTCCACATCCTCATCCTTTCTTGAGAGTGCATCTGCAACAAAATTTTGCTTCCATTTTTTATAGATGATTTCAAAGTCATAACCCAACATCTTTGTGACCCATTTTTGGTTCTCTTATGAAGATAGTCGTTGTTCTAAAAAGTATTTAAGACTATCATGATCTGTTTTTACCTTGAAGTGTCTTCCCATTAAGTAGATCATCATTTCTTAAGTGCATGTAGTATCCCAACATTTCTTTCTCATAAATAGCTTTGTGTAAATACTTTCCTTTGATTGGATGACTTTCGAAAGAAATGGGTCTTTCTTCTTGTATTAAAACAACACCAATTCCATTTACTGAGGCACCACATTCCACAATAAAGGTTTTTGTGAAGTCTGGTGTAGTTAAGACCGGTGCTTGTCACATTGCCTCTTTAAGATGTTTGAAGGCCTTCGTTGCTTCTAGAGTCCATGAAAATGCATATTTCTTCAACAATGTTGTTAGAGGTGCTCCTATTCTCCCATAATTCCAAACAAACTTGTGATAATACCCTGTCAACCCAAGAAATCCTCACGAATGCTTTATGGATGTGGGGATTTTCCATTCCTTAATGGCTTTAAATTTGCTAGGGTCTACCTTAACACCTTCATGAGATACAATATGACCCAGATATTCCACCTCTTATACTCCAAAGAAAAATTTGGAGGTTTTTGCATATAATTGTTTCTCCTCCAATAGTTTGACCACCCTGTCAACATGTTGAACATGATCCTTCCAAGACTTGTTGTAGATTAGTATATTATCAAAAAATACTAACACAAATTTCTTAAGGAAGGGTTTGAAAATGGAATTCATCAATCCTTGAAATGTAGAAGGTGCATTAGTAAGGCCAAAGGCAAGACCAAAAATTCATAATGACCCTCATGAGTTCTAAATGTTGTTTTCAGAATGTCTTCAATATTCATTATGATTTGATGATATCTTGAACGAAGATCCAACTTGGTGAAGTAAATTGATCCTTGCAATTCATCCAATAATCCATCAATGACAGGAATGGGAAATTTATCTTTAATAGTGAGCTTGTTGAGCTCCTTATAATTCGGACACATGCGCCATGATCCATCATCTTTCTTGTGCACCAATACTACTGGAGCATAGAAATAACTATGACTAGGTTGGAGGAACACTTCTTGGAATAGCATGATCATGATCACGAATAGGTGGGAGACCTTTGGAAGTCTCAAATACCTTGGAATGATTGTCCAAGACTTTTTGGAGATCTTTAGAAATAGATGATTTCGATGTGGGAACCTCTAGCGAATATAATTGTGCAATTACGCCTTGTTGTTCTTTCTTTAGAAGATTTGTCATGTTGTTAGAGATGATTATCTTTCCCAGTTTCCCTATGATACCCCTTAGTTCAACTTCCTTTCCTTCTGAAAAAAAATTCAAGAAAAGTTCTTGAACATTAAAAGTTATTGTACCCAAAGATTGTATCCATTGGACTCCTAGTACAACATCAACACCACCCATTGGAATGGAAAGCATTGGAATATTCAATACATATTATCCCATCAATAACTTGATATTATGGCACTTTCCAGAGAAATTTATGGTTCCTCCGTTTGCAACCATCACTTGACACTCTGGTTCTAGATATAGGAAGCAATTCAATTTCTTGGCTATCTTACAATGAATAAAATTATGAGTACTTCTCGAATCAATCAACACTATTACCTTTTTCTTCTTGATATGTCTTTCTATCTTGAGAGTTTAAGGAGTGATAATTCTGGCAATTCATTACAAGATATGGTCGGATTCATTTCTTCTTTCTCTAGGGTTTGTTCCTGGTGTATATCCTCTTCTTTTGACGTTTCTTGTTCCTTTTCTTCCTCCTCTTCATAATCTATGTGAAATCATTTCTTCTCAGCACACTTATGACCTTTAATGTATTTGATATCACAACTGTAACAAAGCCCTTTTGCTCTTTTTTCTTCCAATCGTTATGGTGTCAACCTTGTAGGTTGTGGAAGGGTAGGGGCAACAACACTTCCATCTTTATAGTTGTGAGTGGTAGGCTTCCTTGTTGCCATAATTTTGCTTTCAATTTTTCTTTCCAACCTAAATTCCTTCTCCAATGAATCAAGTTCCCAAAGATGAACCTCATGTTGATGTTATCCTTTAAATTCTCTATGAAAACATCAATCCTATGCTCCTCTGGAATATCTTTTACCCTTATATTCAATTTTTGGAAGTCCTCAACGTGCTCCACCATTGAACCCTTTTGTTTGAGATTTATCAATTGGCTAAAAAAATGTGTTGCTTTTTGTATCCTCATGATTTTCTATCATTTCTTTCGTAAAAATTGCCCAAGTGACAATTTGTTTATGAGAGAAAATCCATCGATACCATACAAACTGATTGGGTTCCAAATATAAAATTTGGAATGCGTACCTTTTGTGTGTTTTGCACATTATGGAGATTGAAATATTTCTCCATCTGTAGTATCCATGTTATGAGATACTTTCCATCAAACTTCCTCATATCGATCTTTGGAAAAAGGTGGGTCTTCAATCCAATGTTAGAGTATATGAAATCATGATTAACATTTCTTTTGTTCTCATCATGGGTTTCCTTTACTACCCTTTCACAATTAGTAAACATTTCATGTAGCAACTTTGTCAAATCTATCTTCAAATCTTCCATGTTGCCTTTAAGTTTTTCTTTTATACCATCCATCTTAGCTTCCATGCCATCCATTTTAGCTTCCACGCCATCCATATTAGCTTCCACGCTATTCATACTAGCTTCCATGAATTTCTTTAAACCATCCATCTTAGCTTCTATTACTTTTTGTGAGAGTGAAAATTGTTGCATTTGGTCTCATAATTTTGATATATCATGTTGCATTTCTTCCTCTTCTTCACGAGTAATGGTAGAGCTTTCAGGTTGCTTAGTAGGTGTTTCCATTTTATTTCTTCATGGAATCAATTAATGATAATTATGCCTCACTTTTCCCTTTGAATCACTTCAAACTAATTTTTCAAACCAAACTTATGCAAATTTAAAAAAAAAAACTACATACCTTTTTTTGCTTTGTAGGAGCTTGATATTGAATCTGTTGTATCTCTGTAATTTCGAATATCCAAGGTTTGAAATTTCGTCCTCTGGTATCCCTCTGAGTCCTCTTTCTAACTCCACTAGTCTGATTAATATTTGATTCTTCAAGAAAGAGTGATGTTGAATCGCCCACGATGACATGATTATAGAATGGTTCAGTAGAGCGGATTTGTACGACTTGCCACGTGTCACTGTTTCAACCTTTGGACCTGAAAAAAATATATAGAAAATTACAGTCTGTCATCTTTCTGTAACTTCTTACTAAATTGCAATTCGATGCTCAATGAGAAAGTTATGACGATTTTTTCAAGGTTACCTATTTGGGATGTAATTCGGGAGCCTGCAAAAACCCTAACTTCCTTGGATCATATCTCCGCAAATATAGCAAAAAAAGATCTGAAATTTGGACCCGAGGTTCACCATGAATTCGACTCAAATGGGTTTTAATGTTAGCATCTGAAACATCGTATAAAAAACATTATAGAGAAAATTCCATGATGTCCTATTTGGAGCAGCGAAACCTTAGAATCCAAAGCTCTGATACCAAATGTTATGCAACTAGCTCAAAAAATAGAAGAAAAGATAGATCAACGACTTCAAAATTAGCCTCTTCGAGGGAGAAACCTCCTTTACATTACACAAATGAACAATTCTTGGATGATACAAATGAAAATACCTCCTTTCTATATATAGGAATCTAAGGGGTCACAATATAATCAGAGTTGACATAACAATAATAATGTAAGGGAACAACAGTAACAATAGTGGGCCTCTATGGGGCACAATAATAACAATATGGGGACAACATGGGCACAACAATAATAATAACGACTACAATGACAATACTAATAAGAGAATACCCTATTATTATAGGGACCTAACAATTTTAAAGCCACAAACATATCTTGGTTTTAACAATAGCCAACCTTGATTGAAGATGGATTCTCTCAGATTATAAGTACTCTCAAAACATGCAGGATATATCTACATTTTGGATTCACAACTTCTATGGTATTTCAAGGTCATAAGCTAGATAACCACACCTCTATTTTTTTTTTTTTGCTTTATAATTGCAACACTATTTTGAAATAATTTTTCGTCAATTTATTTATTTAAATGACCATATGCTACATATTTGTAAAGGAAATGAATTGCTTTTTACCTGTAATTGTTTTGATAGTGATTAGTTTAATGTCAATATGATAAAACAATATCATGTCATTTTTAATACTATGAATGTTTGGGATCCTTGTATGAAGCTCAAAGGATCGATCACCAGGTTTTGTATCTTTTTGTAAATTATTTATCATGGCGGTGTAAATTTCTTGGCTTTATTTATGTAAAAATGATACGATAAATTTCCAATGCTTTTATTATATAAAAGCACTTGTTATGATGTAGTAATTAGATATAACAGTTTCCTCATGCCACAAGTGGCCATACCATCACCACAAGAAAGAAGTAACATGGTGGTTCTTAAAATAAATAGGGAGACTTGAAGGGAGCAAGATGGAAATCAACTAGGTTACTTTTCAAGATTTAATTTAATGTTAGCAAAATCAAAGTTTAGCAATAAAGGCATCATCACTCCATATCTATGGATAGAAAGCGATGATTTCTCCTTGTACACTAGAAATAAGTGATGAATCACTTTATCTTAACTTGTGTCAAATATAGTGGATCTGAAGCCTTAGAAAAAAGAGAAAGATACAATTAAACCACACAATGTATTGAGAAAATAGAATGACAAGGGAAATGAACCAAATGAGAATGAATCTTAGATATGTGTCCTACGTGGAGTTTCTGCTTTATTGTAAGGAAAAATTCATGTTTCCAAGTGAATGTTCCCACAAATCTACCTATGATATATGATAGAATAGTGGATAAATCCTCCACTATTTGCTCTATATCTAATATCTCAAACAAGGTTTACATGCTAGGATAATTAAGTTTAGAAGAGAGGTGCACACCTTTTCTTGAAGGTTTTCTGTGTGATCTTGACTAGTTTAGTTTATGAAGACCCTGCTCCAACTCTTAGAGATATTTCCTCAACTCCCAAACATGTAACTTATGCAAAAATAGCAGTTCAAGTGTTAGAAATAAAACATATCTAATCTAGATTGCCCAAGTATATCAAGATATAGGCATATAATGCATAAACAATATCAATTGGAGGGGAGGACATTGAAATCTATATTGGAAATAATAAATTAAAAGGTTTCACCTAGAGCACTATTTTAATTTATTATAGCTCCTTGAGTCACACCCACAAGTAAGGAAAAATTGAGAATGTAAGCTCACCATATAAAGGTGCTCTCTAATTTTTTGAGCATGTAGCTACATGTACGTTCTCTCTCCACTCTTCCTCTAGAATAACTTCCTTAATCGACTTAGTGAAGAGGTTAGAGGATGAATTTATACCCCTAGATCTTAGTGAATTCATTGTCCAATAGAAGTTCCCAAGCCCTTAGATGAGGCAATCACCCCATTCTTAAATTGATATCTTTGAGAAAGGCCAAATCTAGATACACATGAGGGTAATTTCTCCCTACTAAAGTGTAGAGAGTCATCATCACTCCTTGCTAAGGTGCAAGTAGTAATGCATCACTCGTCAATGGATCAGGAGTGAAAATGCTCTCAATTTTATTTCCCCAAGGTAGACAGTTAATGTTCTAGCGTGGTAGATAGAAAGGTCTCTCAAGTTTACTCGAGAGTGAAAAATAAGTTTATAATAATGGCATATCCTATGATTTCTCTTTTTTGAAGGGTGCCAAAGTCAATAACTTTTGAGAATATTATCATGCCATCCTCTTGGGAGGCCATACGTTAGTGAAACCTATATAATTTCATAGAAGATATAATAGGCTAATGTAGGAAAGAAAATTTGATTCTAAAGTGTAGAAATCACAGCTACACAAGGTGAAATGCCGAATAACAAGAAAATCTCCAATTCTAGTAATTATAGTAATTCCCTTATAACTTTCTCATGGAGAGTACAAATTGCATGATATTAGGGGCTTGTTTAAGAGGACATCTTAGAGCACATCTTGAGAGAACCATAATGTATTATATAAAAGATGAATAATTAATAAGAAGAGAAATATAGTGTCCTTAATGGGATCAAAAGAATAAAGTTGTTAATTCTATGTAGGATATCTATGTTTGTATTTTTGAATTTTAAGAAAGAATGGTCTACACTAAATAGGTTCCGAAGTAGTGATACAGGGGTTTAATATTTTCATATACTAAACTGAGTTTAATGTTATGAAATTTATGTTCATTAGGTGATTTTTTTGTATACATAAGGTAATTTAAGAACGTGCAATATCATTTGTTTGGATACCTCCATTAATTAATAGGTCATATGATCTATGATTCCATAGGTTGAAAATTGCATGATCCATCCATTTGAAATAAAGGTTAGTAGAAGACCTAAAATACCTCCATTGTACGAGCATTTTTAAGCATGATTAATACTATAGGACAATGCAATGCTAGAGTCAAAGAAGGTCTAAGATAATAATGTACTTGCTTTTAAGTGATATGATTTTGAGATATTTTTATGCCTTTGCTTCCAAATATATTCTCATAGTGAGAATAACAAATGTCCTTCATCTTTCTCTTTGAAAAAAAACTTGACAGTGGTAATGTATCTTAAGTTCTTTTGTGCTTTTTAAATGATTTTGTTCTTCATAATCTTACATTAGTACAACTTTGCTTCAATTTTATTAGTTTGGTCAATTCTATCACTATTTGAATTAGATTATCTATATGGTCCTTTTTCCAAAGTTCTTGTGATTTCCACTATAGATCGATCCTTTGTTTTCTAGTGTATCAATAATTTTATTTCCAAGTCTTCAAGTGTGGAGTAATCTAGAACAATCAAACAAATTATGTAGATGAGGAATGTAGTTGAGTCATTTACTTTATCCCTAATGTGTAAATGGTAATAAAGTTTCCCAATGTTGATAAACATTCTTTATTTTCTCAAAGACAATTTTCATGTCTCCCTTATTAATGAACAACATAATGGAAATAACATTAAGATAAAATATCATGACTTAGAAAAACATTAAAATTTTGACAATTTTCCAACCATGGAATTAAAATCAAATATCATGATTACAAAAAACCTTAAGTTTTCAACGTATTTCAACCATGGCATTATGGACAAATTATATGACCTAAAAAAAGTTGAAAAGTGAACACTTGAATGAAAGAGTCATTATGTGATGCCCCAGAACATTGTAAATATTTTACCATAAATAATTCGTTTACCATGCTTTATTTACAAACTAAAGGATGATGTTTATTTGAATTAAATAATATTTTTTTTAATTATTGGTTATGGAAAAATGTCTTTAAGCATTAAAAGAAACTAGCAACTTTCGAGTAGGGAAGTTGGAAAATGCAGTTGCTGGAATGCAACCCTAACTACCTCCCTTAAGGGTGAGACTCCAAGAAAAAGGGGCAAAGGGAGGGAAAATCGGGCTAAAAGGTAAGACAGTAAGAGGAAGATGCTAAGTCTGGTAATGACCAGATAGCATGCACTTGGTGTGCAACGAGCTTGCAGAGGGTAGTGACCTTGCAAGAGAGCTCGGGGAGAGATACAGTTGAGGAGGACGTATCTCATGGTTGGGCGGACAACAGACAGATAATAACGTTGGAGTATCTTTCCAAAGGGGTGCACTACTTTTCTAGCAGAAGTCAGGTAAGTGGTCTTCCTTGGAAACTTCAAGTTACTGAATAAAGAGGATAATACTTGATGTGCTCATAATAGTTAAGGGCTGTGAATTCTTTCATTGTTTATCTGGAAACTGTGGTAGGAAGATCAATAACAGAAGAGACAAATGGCACCTAGGGGGTTAGTTAAACCATTTAGAATTGTGCTTCTGCCAGTAGTGAACTGTAACGTTAGACTTGTTACAGTTACAAATGGAGCTTGAGGGACGAGGCTTAAATATATTAAGCGATAAACTTAGAATTTAAATCTGTCATGGGAGATATTCGAAAGAGTCAATTGTATAGGAAAGGAACCAATTTTCGTGTTGGACTTACTGTGCATGTTAATTGTTACAAACAGTCTTTAAAACAAACCCTAATACATTAGGGTTGATATGGCTTGTCTAATTCCTTGAATATCAGAATGCTAGGGTTGTCGCTTTACCCGACTCATTTTCAGCGAGGGTAATACCCTACTGGTCTTAAAACAAATGTGGTAGCTCGCACAGTATAGATAGGGAGAACATGAATATTCTATTGAGTTAATCGCAGAAGGAATTGAAACACTTGTATAGAGGTAAATCTTAACTTTTAGGACAATGTAAGCATGCTCCTTCTGTTATGGATTTATTCAAATAAACCAGAAAATTCTTCAACTCGGGTACCGTAGTGGCAAACCCTCAGGATTATAACTAGAGTTTGAGCCACTCAGGAAAGTTCAGAGTATTAACCCCAAAAGGAAACATAACGGATTTATAACCATGGAAGCAGGAGTGCTAATAAAACATACAACAAGTCTTTTAATTTCCTTACAATAATAGAAAACGATCACCCTTTAAAACAAAACAATTTCAACCACGTAGCACGCAGAAGTATAATAGATAAATTCCATATGCAGAAAACGAAAATGGGTTCCTGTCAAGCTTATAGAAGCCTACAATTTACATGAAGTAACAGTTAATAGTAAAGCCTTGAGAAACGAAATTAGTCGATCTCTTATAGTCCATCCAGGCACATGATCAATCAATAATTACAAAACTAGTGTCATTACAGTCGCGGAAAAAGAAAAATAACATATATATATATATAATATATATATATATATATATATATATCCTTCAACGGGGATGATTGCAGTGACATAGTTGAATAAGAGTCAAATAGAAATCAAATCATGCAACCTGCGGTTCCAACATAGCACAAGTGCTAGACAACAGTAGACAAACAATTGTTTCCAGAGTAGTATGGTCCTTCATTGAATATGGGTGAACATTAAAAACCCTGAGCTTTAGCAAAACCCCGAGAGCGAGACTATAGCCGGATTACATTACAAGCTTAGGAGTGCATGAGGAAATTACTCCCAGTGGTCTCAAATGCAGGACCACCGAGAGCCCTCAACCTAAAAGAGTAAACCCTACTTAGCACTATCCAGGCCTATGACTGTGAATTTAAACAACAATAACAAAGAAAGATATGTATCTCCAAAATTGGAGCAAAACTTTCTACAAAACTACATGAATCCTCCATTGCCTCGGCTCAAAACCTTTTATTCACATAGAATGCTTACCTAGATAAAAACGTCCAGCACTAACTCGTGAGAAAGGTTGCCTGGGTGAAAACTTCCCGATCCACAGCTTCGTTTCCTTTCTCCTGCAAACAGAAAACTGAGATTAGCAACAGGGAATTGAAATCAAGCTGTACAAAAACGAAATGCAATACGCATGACAGTCAATGGAAAAGAAACGTCAACCTGGTTTAGAACTGAGCTATCCAAGCGCCAAGGAAGGTTTTAGTATGTGCCATAACCCCACTGGTTGCCATTCGTCCACACGGAGCGCTCACGGTGTAAAGGAGAAACCAGATAGCAGAACCAAACGCAAAAGGTAAAGGAGAGAATGATGCATATCCATGGTGAGGTGGTGGAATAGCCTCCTGGAAGAAGCCAGGCTGTTGGATCGGTATCCCTTCTCCTTTTCCGTCGATGGGGTGGAGAACCCAAGGTCACAGACACCAAGGTCTCATCTGCCGTGCCACATCAAGCCGGATAGCGCAATGGTTAATGCAACGCGGTGAACCATAACGCCAAGAGGATTACAATGCGATATTTACTGTGTTGAAGGACAGAGAAATAAAACACAATATATTTTGTTGTCAGTTTAAAAGTGTTCGATATAAATGCACGTGGGAACACTAACCATAAAGTTGGATAAAAAACTGAACCCAAGTCAATGCCAAGGGGTGGCACGTCAGCAGATGCAAATACACATGTACTAAAACATAGTTGGATAGTTGAACCTTGTATGACCCTGAATGGTTATAGATAAGTGCTAGTACTCTAATTAATTTTTTTTTTTTTTTTTTTTTTTTGTATGCATATGTAGGTTAGGAGTGTCACAAGTGGTATCAAAGCTCGGTTTCAAACACTGTGGCCTCTGGAGGAATAAATAAAACAAAAAGGATAAACTGAAATCAATTTATTTCCGTTCTTGTTATTCTTTGAAAAAAAAATATTATAAGTATTAACCTTCCTTCTGTTATTCCTACCTTATGTTAAGAACAGGGAAGCAATAGATTGCCAGCATGAGGAGAGCAGACAATACTTCACGTAGGTTTGTGGTGGTTCACGGACCTGTAACAGGCCCTAAGAACAACCCAGAATTATGGGTGCAACTTGGAGAAGAGGCTCGCAATACGAATCTTGCAGTTTTGGAGACAGTACAGGAGCTGAAAAATGAGATGGCCCGGTTGCGAGAAGATAATGCAAGGTTAGCTTTGGAACAGGAAAGGATTATAAAGAGCCTATCTGACAAACAAAATCAACAACCACTGAATCCCAGTGCTAAGCAGCAGAGGGTGTTGGAGGAGTGAAATCACCGCACAGAACAGGAAGAGTCGGAAGGAAGGGAGGAGGAAAGGGAAGAACAATCTGATAATGCCTCCAAACAACACACTTCAAAGAGGCAACAGATAGAGCTGCAACAGGAGTTTCGTAAAATCAAACCGCCACACTTTGATGGGGAAGTGGAGGAAGCAGCTGAGGCATGGTTGATTAATATGAATAAATACTTCTAGCTATATGAGTATGACCACAACCTCAAGGCACAGTTGGCTATTTTCCAATTGTAAGGAAAAGCCACTCTGTGGTGGGAAGAAGTGAAGATTGTAAAAGGAGTAAGTGAGTAGAACATCACATGGGAGAAATTTCAAAGGTATTTTAAAGAGAGATACCTGACCGAGCGTTTTTATGATGAAAAGGCAAGGGAATTCCATGACTTGCGGCTGTGACAGTAAACGATGGACGAGTTTATCACTCGTTTTACTTCATTACTTCGCTATGTGCCTTACATTAGAGAAGAGAAGGCTAAAGTACATAGGTTTGTTAGTAGTTTACCCTTGAGTATGCAGGAAAGGATTGAGTTTGACAATCCGAAGACAATGGATGAAGTAATACGTAAAGCCAGGATTTGTTACCAGCAGGGCAAACAGAAGAGAGAAAACCCAGGTAAAAGATGGAACAATAAGAGGAGTAACAAGCTGGCTGGAAATAATAAAGGGAATCATGGTAGTAGTAACAGGGGTTTTGCTAAGGGACAAAATAGCAGGAATGGACAGAAAAGTTCGTTCAAGTCAAAGCCAACTAGTGAGTCCAGAATCAGCGAATGACCTATAAAGCTGGACAGTGAGGGGAAAACAAGGCCTCCAATGCAGTGTTGGGGTTGTGGTGGGCCTCACTATGTTAAAAACTGCCCTCAACGGAAGGGAACCGAGCAGGTTTCCCAGATTCACGAAGCAACGACAGTTGGAGATGTAGGATGTAGCCTGCCTAGAATTAACGCTGCTCTGGAAGATCGCCAGGCGGAGTACCAGCTGACCATGGTGGAATTCGAAGGTAAAATTTTAGACCTTACTATAACTGTTTTAATTGACCCTAGGGCCACCCTAAGTTATATTAGTCCTAAGGTTGTAGGGTGTTGTAAGTTGCAACCTGTTAAATTTAAAAATTCTTGGCTAGTATAGCTGGCCACAGGGGAAAAAAGACGAGTGCTTGCTAAGGTCATTAACTGCCCTTTAAAGATAGCAAGATAGCCAGTGGTGGTAGATTTGAATGTGCTTCCCCTTGGTTCGTACGATGTTCTGATCGGTATGGACTGGTTAGAAAAACACTGGTCCATAGTCAACTGTAAAACAAAGACTATTTATTTCAGAGATAAGCTTGGAGCAAGGCAAGAGATGCAAAGGATTAAGCGGCCAGTGCAAATTCGTCCAATAACCGCTTCTCAGTTAGCAAAATGCATTAGGAAGGGATGCTAGATTTATGCCATCGAAGTAGGCTACGCTGACTCAAAAGACAAATCAGCCCTATTGGAAAACATTCCTGTGATACAGGAATTTGCGGATGTATTTTTGGAAGAAATTCCTGGGTTGCCACCTAAAATAGACAGATTTTACGATCGAACTGGTGCCAGGAGCTGCCCCGGTATCCCGAGCACCCTACAAGATGAGCAAACCAGAATTGAATGAGATAAAAATGCAGTTATAGGAGCTATTAGACAAAAACTACATTCGCCCCAATGTGTCCCCTTGGGGAGCCCCAGAATTATTTGTTAAGAAAAAGGACGGGACCCTGTGTATGTGTGTGGATTATCATCAGTTAAATAAATTGACGATCAAGAATAAGTATCCTTTACTCCGGATTGATGAACTTTTCAATCAAGTAAAAGGAGCAACGATATTCTCCAAGATTGATTTGTGATCAGGGTACCACCAAATCAGGATTAAGGAGGAGGACATATCTAAGACTGCTTTTAGAACAAGATATGGACATTACAAGTTTGTGGTGCTACCCTTCGGGTTGACCAATGCGCCCGCAACTTTTATGTGTTTAATGAACAATATATTCCATCAATATTTGGATAGGTTTGTGCTGATATTTATTGATGACATATTGATATATTCCCGAACTATGGAGGAACACCGGGAGCACCTTAGGTTGTTATTGCAAACCCTCCGAGAACACAGGTTATATGCCAAGTTCAGCAAGTGTGATTTCTTTAAACAACAGATACAATATTTGGGACATATAATTACTAAAGAAGGGATTGTGGTGGACCCCGAAAAGATAAGGACCATAATGGAATGGCCGGTACCAAAAGATGTGGCAGACATTAGATCCTTTATGGGTCTAGCGGGGTATTACAGACGGTTTGTAGAGGGATTCTCAAGAGTAACTTATCCTATTACTTCCTTGCAGAAAAAGGGAAGAACCTTCAGGTGGACAACTCAATGCCAAAAGAGTTTTGAGCAGCTAAAGCATCTGCTCACCACCGCACCGATTCTAGGCATAACTGATCCTAGTAAGGACTATGTGGTGTCAAATGATGCAAGCAAGGAAGGTGTAGGGGGCGTGTTGATGCAAGAAGGGAGAGTAATTGCTTATGAATCAAGGAAACTAAAAGAACATGAGCAGAAATACTCCGCTTATGATCTAGAACTGGCAGCTGTTATTCACGCTCTAAAGCTGTTAAATGCCAGGCAAGCACGATGGGTGGATTTCCTAAGCGGTTTTGATTTTGAAATCAAGCATTTGAAGGGGAAGGAGAATCGAGTGAGTGCTCTAAGTCAGAAAGTGCAATGTCTGTATGAGATTTCCTATAGAAAATGGAAAAGTCCTTTCGGGGACATGATTAGACAAGCAGCAGAGCAAGATAATGAATATCAACAAATAAAATAACAAGTACAACATTCCAACAGCAAGGAAAAACAACAGGGTTATGTGTTAGATACCACTGGAATGCTGTATTATCAGGATAGGCTATATGTACCCTACCAGAACAACATTAGAAACTTGATTTTGGACGAATTTCATAAAAACCATTATGCGGGACACCCAGGATATCAGAAAATGATTACAGCACTCAAAAAAGAGTATTACTGGCCAGGCATGAAGAAGGATGTGGTGGAATACCTAGCACGTTGTTTGGAGTGTCAACAGATTAATGCGGAGCACCAACACCCTGCAGGACTGTTACAACTGTTACCTGTCCCAGAATAGAAATGGGAACCCGTCTCCATGGACTTCATAATAGTTTTGCCCAAGACAAAGAAAAATAATGAATCCATCATGGTGGTGGTGGACAAGTTAAGTAAATCGGTACATTTTATACCTGTACAATCTACTTTTAAAGCGGTGCAGATTGCGCACATTTTCATGCAGAACATTTTTAGGTTGCATGGGCTACCTAAAACAATAATCTCAGACCGAGATGTAAAATTTACCTCGGTTTTTTGGAAAACATTGTTTGGAGAACTAGGAACTCAGCTGAATTTCAGTACAACTTATCACCCTTAGACCGACGGACAAACCGAACGGGTGAACCAGGTGCTGGAAGACATGCTAAGGGCATATGTGATGCAGCAACCAACTAAGTGGGAGGATTATCTGCACTTGGTCAAGTTCGCATATAATAATGGTTATCATAAATCCTTGCAAATGAGCGCATTTGAAGTCTTGTATGGGTGGAAGTGTCGCACACCCTCAAGCTGGAGTGGACCGGAAGACAGATTAATGTTGGGACCCGACATGCTCAAGGAAATGGAGGAGATAGCTAAGAAGGTATGGTCGAACTTAAAAGCAGCTCAGGATAGGCAAAAGAACTTCGCTGACCGGAAAAGGAGGTTCAAAGAATACCAAGTCGGTGATCATGTGTATGTAAGAATTCGCGCAAGAAGAAGCGCATTACAATGGAGTGGGTGCGCTAAGCTAGCACCTCGGTTCTGTGGACCATTCGAGGTCTTAGCAAGAATTGGGCCGGTGGCATACTAGCTCGCTCTGCCAAGTCACCTACAAGTCCATAATGTCTTCCATGTCTCAGTGTTAAAAAAATATGTTTATGATCCTAAACATGTAATCCGATGGCAGGATATACAAGTAAGATTATTTCCGGTAGTTTAGTCCAAATGTTTTCTACTAAGGGAAACTGACTTAGGATGTTGCATGTTGCAAGTCAAACCGGAAGGAGAAATCCTGGTAAATCCGTTCAACATCCTCGACCGGAGAGAAGTAATGCTGCGGAAGCGGGCTGTTCTTCTTGTTTGTACACCTGCTTCTTTCTGCCCCATAATCTAAAATTCTGGATGATTCTTCTGAACATATTTGGATGGAGTCTTTTCTTCTATTCTTGTCTGCTCCTCTGGTTCTTCTTGAGGTTCTTCATCATTCTGTTGTTGAGGGTAGCCTTCATCTTCTTCGATGTCTTCATGATGTACTTGTCTAGGGATGTATCCCTTCTCATCAACCACTACATCAATGCTTTCAACAATTCTGCCAAGTCTTTTATTGTAGCACTTGTATGCTTTGCTATGTGGAGAGTAACCAAGAAGAATGCCTTTATCTGCTCTAGGTTCAAGTTTGCCAAGCTGCTCATCAGTATTCTTAATATAGCATTTGCTCCCAAAGATTTTGAAGTGCTTTACCGAAGGAGTCTTACCATTCCAGAGCTCATGAGGATTTTGAGTGCTGTTCACCTGGACATTTTTTTTGTTGAGAATAACCATCGCAGCATGAGCAGCTTCACCCCAGAAAGTTGCAGGAGTTCTTGACTCATCAAGCATAGCACGAGCCATTTTTTGGACTGTTCTGTTCATTCTTTCCACCACTCCATTTTGCTGAGGAGTTCTAGCTGTAGAGAATTCTCTTCTTATCCCATGTTCTTCACAGAAATCGAAAAATTCATTTGAGGTAAACTCCCCACCTCTGTCGGATCTGAGGCACTTATTTTGTGACCTAATTCATTTTCAACCAAGGCTTTGAAGGATTTGAATTTTTCGAATGCTTCATCTTTGTGCTTCATAAGTCCTAACCAGACAAACCTGGAGAAATCGTCAATGAATAATATCAAGTATTCTTCTCCTCGAGGTGTTCTTTTCCTGAAAGGACCGCATGTATCTGTATGTACTAGCTCAAGAGGCATGCTAGCTGATCCTTCCTTCTCTGGAAAGTTAGTTCTGGTTTGTTTTCCAAACTGACATGATTGCATATGGTGTTGTCAGGAATTTTGATATCTGGAAGATCGCGAACTGCCTGATATTTGCATGCTTTCCTTATTTGTGAAAAGCTTAGATGCCCCAACCTCCGATGCCATAACCAGTGCTCATCATCCTTGCTCAGATAGCATTGTTGTTGTTCTTCTTCAAATATGTACAGATTATTTGGAGTTCTTTTGCCTTTGATCACTGTTTTACCTGTATCAAGATCACGAACAAGACATCCATTTGACTTGAATATTACCTCGGTTCTTTGATCACACATCTGGCTGACACTTAGAAGATTATGCTTCAATCCATCAACATACAAAACATTTCCAGCCTTGACCTTTTCTTTTAACCGAGCAATGCCTTTTCCTTTTATAGTTGCAGGAGTATCATTTCCAAAAGAAACTTTCTTTCCCTTTTCTAGAGAAGAGTAAGACTCAAGTTTTTCTTTCTCACCTGTCATATGCTTCGAACATCCACTGTCAATGTACCATAGATTTTCTTGTCCCTCTGCATAAAATTCTATCCCACATCTTTCTGTTTGTTGTTCCTTTATTCTCCATGTTTTGGTGCTTGAGGCTTGTTCCTTTTTCTGCTGAAACCTGCTCCTGCATTCAGAATCTTCATGACCAAAGTTATTGCAAATAGAACATTCAACTTCATTTTCAAGAGCCGAAAAGTTGTTATAGGTCCTTTTTGTAATCCCGGTCATACTTCTTTGTTTTTGAGCTTCTCTAGTCATGATTGTCTTATATGCAACACATTGAGCTGCTTTGTGACCAAAGTTATGACAAAAAAAACATTGTCCATTGAAGAAACTTCTGCGGTTATCAAATCTACCAGCCAAGTGATTGTAATCTCGATTGTTATTCATTCTTGAACCAAATTGAGAAGACTTTACCTGTGGCTGGTTGTAGCTTTTGTTCACTCTTAAAACAGATTTCCCCTGATAGCCTTTGTTTGCAATTTGTCCTTGCTTTACCTGATAGTCTCCATTGTGCTTTTGCTCACTCCTTTTTGCTGCATCAAGATAACTTTTTGAAGTGGATGCTTGAGAAGTTTCTCCATTATAGCCCAGACCTGTCTTGTTTAGAGGGGAACGCTATACATTGATAATCTCATCCAGAGTTTCAGATCCTTTGACAAACTTAAGATTAATAGCTTATGTTTTCTCAATCTCTTTTCTAAGAGCAACAATTTCACCTTCTAACTTTTCAAACTGTTTTTCCTTTTCATCAATTTGAAATTGTAGAGTATCAATGATCATATTCTTTTCTTCTATACATCTCTTGAGTCTAGTAATTTCTTCAAAAAGGTTATCCACATCTATAGCATCCATATAATCATCATCTTCAAATGCCATTAACAGTTTATATTCATTACCTCGTTCATCTTCATCACTATTTGATAGACCATCACTATCTTCATGAGTGTAGTAGCTTTTCTTATTTGCACCCTGTTTCTTGTTCCATCTAGCAGGTTCCTTTCCTTTATCCTTATAAGGACATTTTGCAGCATAATGACCTACTCTTCCACAAGCAAAGCATTTAAAAGGTAACTTACCTCTGAACCTTCCAGAACCCCTTTGAAGATTTCTGACAAAATTTGATTCTTCTTCTTCTTCTTCTGGTACGTGACTTGCTTCATAATAATCTCCTTTGCCTGACGCCTTGAAAGCAGCTTCTCTTCTATCTGATGGACCTCCCTTTCTCATTTCATAAGCAGTTAGAATTCCATGTAGCTGAGACATAGTAAGAATTCGTAGATTTTCTTTTTCTTCTATTGCAGATACTTTAGATTCAAACTTGGGGGACAATGATCTTAGAACCTTTTCAACCACAATAGCCTCTTTTATTTCTTCACCCAAATTTTTCATACAATTAAAAACTTCATCTACCCGAAGAAAATAGTTAGCCACACTTTCATCATTATACATCTTGAGAGTCTCATACTGAATCCTGAGAGTTTGAAGTTTAGCACGCTTTACCTGTTCATATCCTTCATAGCTCGTGACAATTTTGTCCCATATCTCTTTTGCGGATTTATAGTGCATTACCTTCATGAATTCCGATTGGGATATACATCCTAATAGGGTACTGACTGCTTTTGCATTTGTTTCATACTTCTTTTTCTTGTCTGCATCTGTAGGAGTAGTTGAAGGAAAAGCATAGCCTATTTCTACAATGTTCCAAACTTCTGTACCAAGAGATTGAAGATAGGCAGTAACTCTTACCTTCCAATAATTGAAGTTTGTCCCATCAAAAACTGGTGACCTGATAGATGCTTCCCTCTCGTAGTTGCTCATGATGAAAAGATCTTCCTTCAAGCGATCAAGCTTCTTTAG
>APFE030157297.1:31431-52463 GCA_000404065.3 Pinus taeda
AATCGCGAAATAACATGATTAAACAAAAATTGCGCCGCTGTGTGACCGTCCTCATTCAGTGTAGGCATCGCCTCGGCCCATTTAGTAAAATAATCGACGGCAACAATGATGAACCCATGCCCCCCGGCCGAGCGAGGGTTACAGGTGACATAATCAATGCCCATTGGGCAAAAGGGCCGACGGTAACAACAAGGTGCAAAGAGCGGGGGGTGCTCGCATCTTCCGCTGGAATATTTGGCACTCGTGACAAGAACGGACCGCAAGAATGCAATCCTTGAATATTGAAGGCCAAAAATAGCCAACACGGAGAATTTTTTGAGCGGTTGCATATCCAGACATGTGACCACCACAAGCACCTGAGTGGCAATCATTCAAGACTCTCTCAGCTTCCTCGTGAGTAAGACAACGGCGGAGAACAGAGTCGGCGCCGAGGCGATATAAGGTATCCCCAATGATACGATAAGGTTGAGATTGATGACGAATCCTTCGTCGAGCATCTTTGGAAGTGCCCAGGCGAAAGGAGGACGTTTGCAAATATACGAGAATGTCACCGTACCAGGGGTCGAGGGTGCTGATGACAAACAAGGTCTCATCTAGAATGTGATCTTCGGTGTGAGATGGCGAAGAAGAAGATGGCAAAGAGAAAATTAACTAAGCAAAAACCAGTGATTTCTTGGACTTGGCGGTAGCGAACTCCAAGTCAAACTCTTGGAGGATGACAATCCACTTTGAGTATTTTCCCCCCAGCAACTGGCGTGACAAGATATACGTCATGGGGTTGCAATCAAAAATCACTGTAGTAGTGCACAACAGAATATAATGATGGAAACATTGGACAGTGCAAACGGCGGCTAATGTCAACTTCTCGTCATGTGCATATCAAGTTTCCGTATCTAAGAGGTTTCTACTGAGATAATAAATGACATGCTCAATGTCATCGTTGTCAGTTTGAACAAGAACCATGCCGATAGTGGTGTCGGCGGCAGCTAAATACAGGACGTAGTCACGATGATAGTTTGGAGGGCGAAGCAATGGAGTAGAAACAAGGAGACCCTTGAGACGCTCAAAAGATTCTTGAGCCATAGTATCCCAATGAAAAGGGACATCCTTTTTAAGCAATCGTGTAAAACCTTTAGCCACCTTGGCATAGTTCGGAACAAAACGACGTAAAAAATTCGCTTTTCCTTGTAAGCTTTGCAGTTGTTGTAAGGTAGCAGGGGAAGGGAGATTCACTATGGCTTCGACTTTGAAAGGATCCAGGTAGATGCCCTCGTGGGAGATGACAAATCTGAGAAGTCGACCCGATTCTACGCAGAAGACACACTTGTGAGGATTAAGCCTGATTCGGTAGTGTCGACAACGAAGAAATATCTCACGAAGATGAGTAGGGTGGTCCTGACGCTTGGCTGAATGAGCTGGAAGATCATCCAGGTATGGCTGTACAATGTGTCAGATGTCATGAAAAGCGTAGGACATTGCACGTTGGAAGGTAGCGCAGGCATTTTTGAGACCGAAAGGGAGCTTCTTATAAGCAAAGGTACCCCACGGACAGATGAAAGCAGTCTTGTGTTGATCAGCGGGAGCAATATTGATCTGGTTGTAACCAGAAAAACCGTCCATAAAAGAATACATCTCGCTTCCCGCACACTCGTCAATAATCTGATCAATGAATGGTGTGGGGAAATTATCTTTAGGACAGGCCCAATTAATAGCACGATAATCAACACAAACGCGGATAGTTCCCTGTTTTTTAGTGACAGGTACAATATTAGAAACCCAATCTGTGAGCGGGATAGGATAAATAAAACCAGCTTTAAGAAGTTTTTCTACTTCGGCCTTGATCGCTGCAGCCTTTCGGGGGTTTACTTGACGTAAACGTTGACGAACAGGCTTAGCACCTGGGTACATGATGATTTCATGCACCACTATGCTGGGGTCAATGCCGGGAATTTCTTCGTAGGACCAAGCAAAAACATCACGAAATTCGCAAAAAAGGTTCGAATAAAGTTGAATCTCCTCTGGAGTACAAGTGACTCCGATATGAACGTGTTCGACGATCCCTGGTTTAATAGAGATGTCGATGGGTTGGGTTTGCGTAATGTTTGCCATGTTACCTTCAGAAGAGGTTTGGTAAACTTGAACAGGTGACTTAAGGAATCGGAATGGGAAATAAGGAGCAAACCGTTGAATAGGAGTTTGCTCATCCTGAGGGACTGAGAGCAACGAGGAACAATGGTGGGTATCGTGCCAAGGAGGTTCCTCGAGAGACATGGTCTCTATAATAGCTTCGTCTGAAGAAAATATTTCTTTTAAAGGATCCGAAGAAGTTTGATCTACAAGCCCTAAGGATGGAGTGAATGTGTGGAAAACCTTGCTTGAGAGAGCAAGTTCAGAAGAAGGAGCCGATGCAGCTACGATTTCAATATAGTTGAGTTCAGCTGGACTCAACGGCATCTGGTCGCCCCAAGAATCTACTTGGTCAATGGGAGGAACGATCCATGGATCAAGACAAGTAGAAATCATGTTGACAGAAGCAACATTCGGAGGCGGGGCTGGAAAAACACCCATAAGGGCAGGATCTTTAAAAAGCCCGTGACCTAGACTCTCAAATGATTTGGAGGTATGCTCCACAAAAGGGATAGTTCCTTCCGAAGAGGAAGCGAAGAAATTTAGCTGGTCGACCGTAATAATCTTCCCTTGGTGATGGAAACGAATGATACGAAAGTAAGATGAAGCAACAGCTTGCATTGCATAAATCCAATTGCATCCGAGAAGGAGGTTGTAGGTTAAAGTAGCATCAACGACTTCAACTTCCATCTCGACCGTTTTCCCTTCCAAAGAAATGGGTAAACGTGGCAGGATACCATAAGGACGGGATGCTCTTCCATCAAAAGCTTCCAAGGTTGTGGGAGACTGACTCAACGTTGGAGAACCAATAGCTTTCCAACAGGCAACAGACATGATGTAAGTTGAAGAACCTTCATCAATGACTGTGCGATGGATAGTTTTCTTATCAATAACGACCTGTATGAGGAAGGCAATTTGGGGAGGCAGTCTCTGTGTATGGCAGTCTAAATCAAACATGATTAAATCTGAGTCAGTCGCGTCTATGCCGCCGATAGCGGATAGAAAGGACTTCCTCTGAGAGGGGCAGCTCTGGAGAACTTCTAAAGCGGACATAGCCAACGGAGTCTGGGCTAAATCCTCAATGATATTATAGTGTTGAGCAGCACGGGCATTTGGGTTGTAAGAAGATTTCCGGAGTACTCCTTTTGGAGGGGGTTGAATAGGCGTTTCAGTACTAGGTCTCTCGATGTGGAGAGGGTTTGAACTAAATGGAGGAGCACTGGGGGGAACCTCAGGCTCTTTGCCGGCAGACGGATAATCTTTTGTTCTAGTACTAATATTAACAGGTATCGTTCCTGCCATAAACACTTGGGAACCGAACGAAGATGGAGGTTGAGAGGGGTCAGCGACCATTTGAGTTTGCTGTGAAGGAAAGGGTTCTTTAAGCACCGCAGGGACCCTAGGAGCACCTTTCAACAAACGACTAACTTCAGACCACCGAGGGCAGTCCTTGGTATAGTGATCCTCATCACAGATAAGACAAGGATACTTGGGTTTGCGTTTGGAACTCTTCTCAAATTGAGGTTTAGGTTGTTCCTGTTTAGGTTGTTCTGGCTTGTTTTTCCCTTTCTCTTTCTTTTTTGATTTCAAGTTTTTGTCTGTCTTGGTTGACTGAACGGCATTAACCTTGGAGGTAGGTTTAGAAGGAGGTGTAACCTGAGAAGTGTTTTCATTTGGAGCATTTGATTTTTGCTTCCCAGTATTCGCGGAATTTTTCTTAGAGGATGAACTCACAGACCCAATAATACCATCAACTGTAGGTGTTGGTGGGGCTTTGGATGTTCCAGGTCTAGGGGCATCAGCAAAATAATCATATAATGTACCCGACTGAGAATAGACTAAGTCGAGGTATTGAGCGCGCACGATAGCTTGCTCTTTAGTAACACACGCTCCCATAGCAATGTCCTGAGCTATTGGAGGGACGAACGAAGTCGTGAACCAATCCATAAGAAGCTGGTCGAGAATCCAAAATTTAATCATATGTCTACGCCATCTCCATTCATGGATGTGATCAGAGATGTGCGTAACGGTTGTTTGTCGTAAGGACCTGAGGAGGTGCATGCCCGTTTCATAATGAATGGGCAACTGAAAATGAGTGAGGAATGCCATAGCCAACGAGTTGAAATCCTAAAAGGATCCGCGATTTAGCTCAATATACCATTTAGCGGCAGAGCTAGTAAGAGTCCTTTGAAAGAGGCGAAGCCGAATCGAATCATCAAGCCAGGAATTAGATGAACACCATAGGTGATAAGTCATGACATGAGCTTGTGGATCTTCATTAGCTTTACCATTGAATATCAGGCAGTCACCAGGAATCTTGGTGGGAACTGGTGGCGAATAAGGATTATGAAGGATAGGATCATTAGTTAGTTTGGACACATTTGGTAATTCTAAGGTCGCTAAGAATGGTAACTGAGGATTAAATGACATCTGAGGCTACTGGTATGATGGAACACCCGGGTTCCAACTAGGTGGTGGTGGCCCCCAAGGGCCTTGCCCTGACGGATTTGCCCCCATAGTGTGTTGGCTGTAGGGATTTGTGTTTTGCCCCCCAGCGTATGGATTACCAAACAATGCTGCAGAAGTAGCATGTGGTTGTTGATAATTTTGGTAAGGAGCAAACAAAGGTTGGCCTTGAGGTTGCTGGTAACCGTAGTGTGGTGGGACCCCAAATTGAGTTTGAGACCCAGGCTGAGTTTGATAAAACGTTTGAGATTGACCTCCAGCCTGCATTTAAGAACCAGACGGATTTTGGGATCCTACTTGGGTCCAGGTGCCAGGTTGAGCAGCACCAGTATACGGATAACCTTGGGCTATCTGAGAAGAAGGATAACCTTGCTGGTATTGAGGTTGAGCTACCTGCTAATACTGAGGTTGGCCTACCTGCTGATACTGAGGTTGCTGATGTGCAGCAGAGGGTTGCCCTATCATGCCAGATGGCTGTGTTTGAGGGTGACCAGTTTGTCCAGAAGATTGAGTATACTGGACAGTTGGTTGACCAATTGTTTGGGCAGCTTGGCCAAAAACTTGGGTATACTGGATGTTAGGTTGATTCGGATTAACAAACGATTGACCAATTTGTCCAGTATGAGAACCTTGCTGGAGACTAGGTTGAGCTTGTTGAGTGGAAGGCTGGCCTGGATTACCAATAGGTTGTGTATGAGGAGTGAAAAAGGGACCACTAGAAGCAAAAGGATTTCCTTGGAAGGATTGTCCTTGTAGATTTTGCTGATGTGGTTGTCCGGGTTGTGCATACGACGCTTGACCACCATGATAAGAGGTAGAACCCCAATCTATGGACAGCGGAACTGAAAGCTCTCCAACTGACAGCTGACCTGTCCTAGTACCAAGGGGTGGTAGATACTGATCATATTGCCCTCCAAGTGAGGCATTTGATGTAGGATCAAAGCCTGCAAATAAAGAGGATGAAGGTCGGCTAAAAATAGGGGTCAAAGAAGCCACATATATTGTTGGAGGGGTTGTCACCGAGGTAACAGCTGTACTGCGAGGTTGTGGAGTCGAAGGCTCTGTATTGGAAAAGACAGGTGGTGACCAAATAGAAGTCGGAAAAGGAGATGATATAAAATCACGCAATGCTCTATAACCAAGAGGAAGTCCCCCGGTAGTAGCATTCCTACTAACATGTGTAGATTCCATTGTGCTAGGAATCTCGTCCCCTGGCACGCCGGATTCGTCAGTCGTAGCAGGTGATGGGTTTTCCATATCAGAAGGAAATGGTTTCCGAGGAGAAGTATATTCCCAAAAAGGGATACCGTTTTGAGAAGGTTCCCAAATAGGGTTCGTATAAAATTGGTAATCCTCGTCGCCTGGAGCACGAGAGCTAATTAGTTGTATACTTGGAACAATAGGGAGAATTTGACTCACAACCGGACTCTCGGAAGACGAGATTGGTAGTTTTGCCAGGATGAAACTTCACAAAATCCTAGAGAATCTAACGAAACCAGTCCCTACTCAGACTAACGCAACAAAATTTAACTGGGTTATGTGATCGTGGCCAAATAGATTTTAAGACACTGAACTTTACCTTTTCATTTTTAAAGAGTCGAGAAAAGGACGAAAAGATGACTCTAATCTCCTTCAATTTTTTAATGAGCATGAAGTGACAAGCTGCTCACTTACACCTTTTCTTTTAGAGAGTCTGAAAAGGATCAAAAGTGACTACTCTAGAGAACTAGGTAAAAGGTTTGCCAAACAATCCGTAAAACTGCTTATACACCTTGGCAATCAGATGAAAGCCAAGGACTTCCCATGCTGCAGTCAATCTTCCCGAATGATGTGTTTAGTGCATTACGGCTTGTAGGGCGGCAGACTCGGCTTCCTATGGATCAAAGGTTGCAAGCCTATAGGGGTCTCCCAATATATACTCGACGGTACGTGGGAGCACAATCCGTACTGGCACTTACCGTTTCACCGTGGAGGAATCACCCAACCACTCAACAATAACTACCAGGTTTAAAGACGCCGGAACACGTCTCTAACCTAGACCTCTAGAATATGAGCGTTATGTTTCAATGTGTTGTTAGGTTCATTGAATTCATTTTACGGTTTATCTTTAATTAAGTTTCAGTTTTCGGTCCTACCGTATGTGGTCTCTTGAAATTTCCTAAATGCAAACTATATGCGAAAATTGTATCGTTTCATTTGAATGAACTCTATCTACAGGAGAGTTGAGAGTTTTGTACAATCAAAATGATCACAAAGATCCTAATGCAGCTAATAACAAGAAATGAAAATCTTTTTCTTTTTTCTTTTTAAAAGCACCAATTAACACAAAATGCTAATTAATAAAAAGCAAAAAATCTTTTGTTTTTCTTTTCTTTTAAAATGATATGATGCACTCAACAGATGTCAAGAGATAATCACACACTAGATAATTCACTCAAAGGAATCTAGAACCAGTTTTGAAACGTGAAAAATGACCTATCAACGCAAAGAAAACTCCAAGACCTTCAAAGAACTATGTAATCTAAGTTCAACTGAAGTCAAACAAGAAAAAAGCAAGCTAAAAGTGAGTTACTTGCAGCACAGAATGCAAAACTTGTACAACTACCAGAGGAGTGTGGAAAACAACCGATAAACCGACTGGATCATCAAACCATAAATCCGACAGAAGGCTCGACAGGCAAATCCACTAGGGCTAAGATATAAAATCGATAGAAAAAGGCGAATAACTGAAGGATGAAAAGAACAACCAGTCACATAACAGTCCAACAAACTTCCAGAAGCTGTAAAAGATGAAAAAAGATACAAATCTAAGCTCAGAAGGCTGACAAACAAGCTAATTGGAAAAAGTTAACCAGTCTGGCGTGACTGTCAGACTACAACTTGCGCTACTAAGGGATTGGCGCAGGTTTTCTGATAGCAACAGGCGCCAGCCAGCGCGACTGTCAGAAGAAAACCGCGCTAATCATGTTTGCCAGGAAAAAAACAAAATAGGTCATCTAAGGCTTGGTTTACAGTATCTAGAAAGGCCAACAAGCAAGAAATAACAAGAAATTCAACCCAGAAAGCTATTCAAACCAGCAAACAAGAGAAAAATTAACATGCAAGGCAAGGTTGAAATTGTTCTGTTTGTAAACCAAACCGGAGATTGACTGAAGTGGCTTTGATCTACTTCACTACTGCATAGCAATAGTGTTTCGAAGGCTATCTGGCCGTGCTTCAGGCTCCGTCTACAGTTTACAAATCAAACAACACAAAACAAACAACAAGCTTCTCCCCAGTGGAGTCGCCAAATTATTGAATTGGTAAATCCCCTCTGCGGACAGAGGCGATCCCACTAGCCCAACACGGGTCTAGGAACAATCACACAACGCTAACACGCAGGTTCCTAATTGCATAAATCAGAGATCGATGATGATGGTCTACCTGGATTCCAACGCTAGTAATTGTAGGAGAATCGATGCTCCCGTTCCTTTGCTCCAGCTGGTCACAATCCCCATGATCCACGTGAACGGACACCTGCACATGCAAAGAACGATACAAATACAAGCATAAAATCCAATATATGCAATTATATATCAGTCAGAAAAGATATAACTCAAATACCATTATAAAGACACATGAGTGGAACCATAATGATAATCGTCTATTAATGAGTAAAAACAGAGAAAGATTACAACCAAGGTTCTGACGTTGAACCTCCTCTGACTGGGCAAGCAGCTACATACGCCTTGCTAAGTGACCTCTTCTCTCTCAGTATTTTGGCAGCATAACCTCTCTATACTTTTCAATTCTCACTATCACTCTAGCATTACTTCAGCACTCACAAAGACTCTAGCAAAACTAGCTGGTTTAATGCATGAGGATGGCCATTTATAGATGGAGAAGGGAGGAAAATACATTGTACCAGGACACCTGTTGAGGATTAGCATTATCCCTGAAAAGCCACTGAACTTAGTTGTCATGGATAAAAATATGACACTCGACCTCTATCATGAGGATTTTTCCCTCAGAGAACTCCATGAACAGAGAGGAAAAAACATATGAGTGCGCGCTGGCTAAAAATCATAACCAAATTTAGGTGGCGCGGGATTTTCTCTATGACAGAGCGTCAATGGGTGCTCCCCCTTTTAAGGAACTGAGTCATTGGCGCGGGTGAGACACTGTGAACCCGCGCTAATGGAAAAAGGGAACTTTTTAGGGATAATTTGCAAAAGGTGTTTTCAGGCAATATGAAGTTCATACTCAGGGGAACACAATGCAAGTGTTTTTAGGTTGTGTCACTGGTCACAGGTCCATAAATGTGTCCTCCAATGTACGAAAACAAGGGTAACAGGGACGGTGACCAACGGTGACAAATTAATGTGTAACAAGAATCTAGCTAGCATATTCACTTCCATGGAAATCACCAACATTCCCACCCTTGCCCACCCAAGCTGGACATGTATAAATTTGATGGCTCTAATATGGTAGTACGGGTAGAAAAAATGGAACAATATTTCATTCTGAATGGTATCTGAGATGATAAAACTAAACTACATGTGGAAGCCCTTTACTTGGACCAAGAGAGATGGCAATAGTGGCAGTGGCATCGGAAATGCTATCCTGGGAACATAACTTGGCAGGTGCTCTCAAAATCTCTTTGTGAGTGATTTGACAGAGAATCTATTTTTTTGGGAAATATTACTAAGCTCCAACAGACAGACATAGTAAAATACTACATTGCATCCTTTAAGACATTGGCCATCCACACAGAAGGTCTGGGAGATGAATTCTACTTGGAATGTTTTATAAGTGGTCTCAAAGAAGCCATCCAAGCCCATGTCTGGATGCACCACCCACCTACATGGTTGGACTCTTGCACAAAGGCTATCGAAGTGGAACGTGCTTTAGCTTCCTAATCACCTCGTCCAAATTTTATAGGCAAGGGACGCCCCACCCAGGCTCAGGGCCCTACCAAAACACTTAAGGTTCAAAAGGTGTCTCCAACAGAAATGGTTGAAAGAAGAAAACAAGGATTGTGCTACTACTGTGATGAAAAATACTCCCCCGGGCATAAATGGAAGGAACCCAAATTCTTTCAAATTCATGTTACTGATCACAGATCATCTGAGGAAGCCCCAACCCTTCAGGTACCAGAGGACAAAGTTGAGAAAACCTAGGAGGACAATGAACTCCCAGCTATGCCAGAGGAACCAATTATCTTACTACATGATTTGGTGGGCATTTCTGCGCCCTAAACTCTCAAAATTAGAGGCTTTATTAAATATCACCCAGTAGTAATATTGATTGATATTGGAAACACTCATAACTTTATCCATCACAACTTGTGCCACTGCTTCCACGTAGATCTATAAGGAGCACGAAGGGGTGTTGTCCAGATCCTTTGTCCTTACTGTGCCTTTATTATAGATCTTGACTTAATTATGTGGGCCCAATATTCTTATTAATCTTTCAACATTTATAACCAGTGCGCACAATCATAAATTGGACAGAGGTGCATAAATATCACAGAAACAATAACCCATAGTATTCCATAATAAACTTATCTTTTATTAATCTTTTGTTCCAGTACAATCCCAACTTCGCCCTGTGCACTCAGCTACAGGGGTCCACGCACACAGCTGCGGACTCTGCCAAGCCTCTGTGCAATCAACTGCAGAGCCTCTTCCTACCACTACGACCCAAGACTCGGACTTACAGACTCAAAGTGAATTCCTTATTCAACAACCATACTACTTAAGATCAAGACTAAAACACTACCTTTTACACTTAAAGCCTCGCTCTATTTATACAATCCCATGGTCCGCGGACCATGGGTAGGCCAATACATTCTATATTTAATTACATTATTTTAAGGTGGACAACCCTAGACTCTCGCACTCCGCGCCTTCATTTTGTAGGGTATTTACATTACATTGACCAAAATCTGGGCTTTAAGCCCCAAAACCTACTATGGGAGGATCCGCTGCCCAACAAGCCCCCAACACAATCATTGCGACTCGTCCCGAGTCACTCGGCTGGTGTGGTGATCTTCATGCAGAGTCCATCCAACAACCTTTGTGCTTCGCTTATGTCCAAAACACACTCTTCTGTTGTCTGATATATTAGTTGTGCACAATTCTCTGATGCTTCATTGTCAGGTGCAATTCCTTGCCTTAGTGCATACATGCCATGCATCTGTGCCAACTTTCCCTCAATCTTGGTGGTGACCATGAATGCTTCCTCGAGCCAAGGCTAGATTCATGCTTTAAGCATTGTTTCTTTCTGATGAGCAGCATCCACCTGTTCCTTCAGAACCTAGGCCTCCCTCATCTTGTCCAGTCACTGAGTAAGGGCAACCATCTGCACAGTCCTCCAAACATTGTCATAGGCCTGCTACAACTCCCGCTCTTCTATCTCTACACGTTGTATCATTGGGTCTTCCTACAATGAAGTGAGGGTGAAGAGTGACTGATCTAACAAGCTCATGCAATCTTGCATGGCTTGCTCTATTGCTTCCAACCCTGATTGAATGGCGTGGTGGCGCTACTCTTTGACTTCTGGAGGTGCCGAGGGTTGTGCCTTCAGCCATAGCTCCATGATCTGCAGGTTGAGATATGGCTGGATCCTTGTTGCTTCCTCCTTTGCCTCGCAAAATCCACTGGCCAATTTGGGATCTGCATACCTACTAGTAAGTTTATTGTAATCTCAAGCTCGGGGACACGGCTACATGCTTCCTTGATGATTTGCTCCAACTACTAAGTTTGTGCTACCGTTTCATCACGTTGGAGGCTCAGTTACTTGATGTTGATTCATTGTTCACTGAGCATCTGTACTACGCGTCCTTCCCTAGTGTGGAGCTCTGTTGTCACTCGATCCTGTAGCTTGTATAATATCTCTCCCAGAAGAGCATCCAAGTTTAGGCCAAGTCCCTTGAGCTGGCTTACCATGGCTCGGTCCTCCGTGTTGTCTGCTGTCAGTGCTCCTTCCGGCAACACAATGGTATTAGCCATTTTGTTCTGCATCAAATGCTCTGACACTGATGTTCCCATAGCCCCGTAAGCAGCTACTATTCCCTACTGTGGGGGCCACACCTGAAGTTCCTGGAGTTGCACCCTAAGCGCCCCCAACACATTTTGTTGCTCCGTCATTGCTTCCTCGAGAGCCTCCTTGGTGACCTCGTGAACGGTGTCGCCAATGTTGTATAGGTCACCCTCGGTTAGTGTAATAGGTTCCCCATCTAGTTTGGAAGCCTTGGTCTTTTTCTGGGGCCCTGTTCGTTCATTACTGTGCGGCCGCTTTAGTTGTGTTGATGATGTGTGCAGATCTGTGCGTGCCGCCGTGTCATTTGTCCCTTGTCATGTGATCGGGTCCGAGCCTCTTCCTTCCTGCATCGTGGGTGCCTCAGATGCTGGTGTTGCAACTTCCTTTTCCACTGTGGCCTTCGTTGCCTCACGGGAAGCGCATACTTCCATAGCTAGCTGCTCGTTCCACTTCTCTTATGCTAGCAGCTTGGCCGCATCCTTTTGTTTTTAAATCGCCATCTCATCACGCACCACCAGATCTGGTGTGTACCATTCCAGTGGCCATGAGTCAAGCACCACAAAAAAACCATCATCAATTGCGATGAAGGGGAGTGCGGTCCATTTCTATTATGGATCATTCCATGCCCTGATATACACATTGTGCATATCGGCTTTAAAGTTTGGAAAGCTCCACAGAATGTTGTATATTGAGGGGGATAGGCACAACCACTTGTTGATCCCCAAAAGTATGGTCACCTCCATGAGTATCCAGAAGATATTAATCTCACAGATGTGCATGGTGTGCCTTGTTGCCCAGAGCGACATGCATTTTGCTGCCTCTGGCAAGTCCTGGTCAAGGGGAGGAAACTAACTATCCTTAGGCAATTCTCCTGCCACCAATAGGATGGATAAGAGAAACCACGCATAGTGGAATGTCATACCTTGCTCCTGGGCCTCCCTGCAGTTCGTCAGGAACTCCTCGTAGAGGAACTGTGCCCAGTTGAACCATACCCCTTCTGCGCATTCCTTGGCCGGTGCGATGACCGTTATTGGTACCTCATTGCCACAACATTTTCTCATCACTTTTCCTTCCAACAATTTGGTGGCAACTCAGACTCCTTTATTCTGAATGCTGGTAATAACGTAACCCCTATGCTTTTTCTCCAACTTATATTTCTTTTTCACGGCCTCTGCAATTGCTAAGTCTCCACTTGTGCTGACTATTTTCGCGGGGTCCCTTCCCATATAGGGAAGCTAAGAAATCTTATGACTAAGCTCTGTCGTGATGGGAATGGGCTCCTCCAGCCATAAGTACCCATCATGCACTAGGCAAAGCAGTTTCCAGATGAAAAATATCGTGATTGATGCTCGATGAAAGTATGGAATCCATAGGAGGTGAAATAGCCCAACCTCCTCCACCCCGCGTAGCCATTTTCGTCGCTGCAGATCTGTAACTACCCCTTCCTTGAATTGTTTCATCAGTTGGCTAGTTCCCAAATGAGGGAACTTTTCACTATCCATGAGGTCCTAGCCTTCAAACTTCTTTTTTGGTACCCGACCCATAGTTGAACCTTCAAACGGAATTCCCACTGGGAGGAACGGGGTTTTGAGTGCACTTTTAATGGCATCCAGATCTTTAGGTACCTTTACCCTCCCTTTCTACGGAGGGAAATACTTGGGCAGTTTTGTTGCAGCACGTACTGGCGGGATGTGTTCCTACATTTCTTCCTCTAGTTCAATCTCTTCTACGAATGCTTGGAAATCCTCCTCCTCATCATCACTCTCAATATTGACCGTTTTTCCCTTCTCCTACATAGGCAGCTTACCAAACTGCGAGATGCACGAAGACATACGGACCGGTCCTACGCCCTATGGGTCCTTTTTAGTCCTCGGCATTCGAGGTGATTTTGGGATTTCCAGCGCATCCCCCACTAGTGACATAGGGCTCGGTGCAGCTTTCTTAGCGATCAACATTCTCTGCTAAGAAGGTCCTGCGTCTCTTTTGGCAATGCTTCAAAAGCTGAACTTGCTTTCAAAGCCTCTAAAGCTGTAAAGTCCAAAATCAATAAATAAATTCTCAAGATGCCAAGGGTTGTTCGGTGGAGGGCCCTCTGGGATTTATAGGCCTGGCAGAATTGAAATTCGATCATTCCCCCCTCTTGTGGCTCATTAATGCGATATTAGTGGCAGATCGTTCCAAATCAGGTTTTGACACCATGTCCTAATTGCCTACCACTCGCTCCTTGTTGTCTCACATGAGATATCTTATCATGAACAGTGAACCCAACAGTCACTTCCTAGTCTACTTATGTGACAGCATGACCCCTTGTGCGCGTATGCAACCCGTGCATCATACTGATCCTGCACGCAACTTCCGTGTCGTGCAGCTCCCCTACAAACTCTTTTATAGTCCTACGCTCTCTTCCAACTGCTTGGAGCACTGAGACCGTGCTTTCTACAGATAGTCAGGTGGTTACTCCACTCATGTGGGGCTTCCCTACACCTTCCATCCTAGTCCACGGGTACCCTGCAATTACCCTAATGTCAGTTAGTGCTTCACATTCTTTTTACATGGTGTGCTCCCCCAATCCCACTGTCTAGTGATGTGCGGCCACAGCCATAGTAGTATAACCAGAAACTCTCGGCGAGAGGATTCTAGTGCAGTGGTAGGGTTGCTCATATGTTGTCCTATCCTTTGGTTGACACGTAATGCTTGCATGACTTTAGTTTCTAGTGTTCTGATATCTATGTCCATTAACATGATCTTCTTCGAGTTCACGAAGCTCAATGTTCCCTCACCAAATAGCTTCTTGAATCTGCATATGTTCATCCTTGTGTGGCTACATAATTTCCTCAATCTGTTCCTCGTGTGCTATCCCAATTATGGAATTTATTAGGTGAGGATTCTTTTCCCATGCTACAGCCTCGACTCTGCTTGTTGTCTTTAGAATCATTCTCACACTCAAGTTCCTAGGCATGGCCCTATAGGCCCATCGGACCGCTAGTATGCATAGGTCCCAATCAGTTCGTTCCACCTGGTAAATCTTATTCAAGATCCCATGTACCCTCTTGAATGATTCTATGTGGAAATTTTTTGGTGTGCAACGCTTCTCCTACTGCTGCAACTGGTTCTGAGTGTCGATCCTTAGTCTAGGATGTGCTTGCATAGCACATGTCTACACCCATTAACACAGGTGGGCGCATAAACTACATCGTCCTAGCTCCCTAGTTCTCATTCAATGCTGGGGACTTCCAAACTGTAAGCACATCCATCTTTTACATTCATGCTAGTTTCCAATGGTGTTTTGATGTGTACTCCACCACTGTACAGGCGTCGCATGCAACGCCCATTCCAGCGCACTGTACCGCTATTGTTCCAATACTGCATTTTCAAATTTGTCTAAGAATTCATCCACCACTGCTACCCCATCATATGTTAGCAGTCCCCTTGCTTCTGTCGTCACGCACCGTAGTGATCTAATCATCATGTTGCAATTTAGCATTGTCACTTCGTGCAACCTATTCTGCCAGCATTCTACTTCTTCATCTGAATTTGAAGTATAGGAATTGCCACGTTCCCATGAGATTCTCCCATCTGCAGTCGGGTTCACCTGAGCCTAGTCTTGTGTCGTTATCTAGTAAAAGAAATCTAGCTCATCGTCTCTATCATTGTCGCGCACAAGTTCAGTGTAGCGTGCTCCTTCACCGGGATCTAGTGGAACTACTATGCCTAGGGACTTCTTCTCGAATATTATCTTCCTCTTCTTCAGGTTAATGACTCCATTCATATCAGTGTCCTAGTCTATTCCTAGAAACGTGGGATAAGGATTGTTATCATCAATAATATCTATCACTTCAAAGTCTGTCTACATGCTCGCGTCTTCGATATCAACTCTTACCCCTTGCAACCTCCCCATGGGCAAGATCTTTTGTTGGTTCGCCATCCGTAATTGAATAGAGGTGTTACACAGCAATTTGTCATTGTCCTTGTTACCCCTTCTCCCGTGCCTTGGAGGACTCGTTCTAGGACTTGTGAGAAGTGACATGACCTGGAAACACTTGCATTTTATTCCCCTGAGTATGAACTTCATATGCCTTGAAGACATCTTCTGCAAAAAAACCCATAAAAACAACCCTTTTTCCACTGGTGCGGTTACACTGAGCATCACTCACGCCAATGGTGGAAATCCTCCAAAGAGGGTGCGCCAGCTGGCGCTCTATCTTAGAGTCGCACTCGCGCTAGCCAAAATGGGTAGTGTTTTTAACAAACCAACATCTGAAGATTCTTCTTAACCCACTCCTAAACTAAATCTATCTTGAGTTGGTTTGGTTTGGCTTCGAATCTCCATAGAGGGGAAGTGGTTTGCCACCTCTCATGGAAGCTTCTTAGTGATAAAGCCAATCCCATGAATATTGTGGATGATCCTAACTCCTCCTCCTTTATTTATAAAAGCTTGTCCTTTTTCCTTTGACAAGCTAGTTCCAGAGTTCCAAAGATTGAGAATTGTTAAATTCATGCTGCAAGAAGCCTTCTTCATCCCCATAAGGCTAAATCTAAAGTAAGGAGATTCTTGTCCAAATAACTAATGAGAGAGAGGCTTGTTCCCATTCCCAACAAGCTTTGCAAGACATGTGCTGCTGATCACCCAGCCAAAGGAGGATTTGATGTCAGAACTATGGTTGTATTCTTCTTTGTTTATCAATAATAGACGACTATCATTATGGTTCCACTCTTATTATATTTTGTAATGATGATGAGTTATATCCTTTCTGACTGATATATAGTTGCATCTATTGGATTTTATGCTTGTGTTTGTGTCATTATTTGCATGTGCAGGTGTCCATTCATGGAGATCATAGGGATCGTGACCAGCCGGAGCAAAGGAACGAGAGCGTCAACTCTTCTGCAAGTACTAGCATTGGTATCCAGGTAGGCCCTCATCATTGGTATTTAATTTGCAATTAGGAACTTGCGTGATAGCATTGTTTGATTGTTGCTAGACCCATTCTGGGCTAGTAGGGATCGCCTCTATCCGCAGAGGGGATTTACCTCCACAATAATTTGGCGACTCCGCTGGGGAGTTGGCTTTTTGTCTTGTTGTTTGATTTGTAAACTTTAGACAAAGCCTAAAGTATGGCCAGATAGCCTTCGAAACGCTATTACTCTGCATTAGCAAAGTAGATCAACGCCACTTCAGTCCACCTCCGGTTTGGTTTACGAACTGAATAGCTTGGAACTTGCCTTGTTTCTTGGTTGTTTCTTGGATTTTCTTGCTTGGTTAGCCTTCTGGGTTGAGCTCTTATGCTGCTTCTCATCCCTTGGTGTACCTGGATACTGTTGGCCTAGCTTTGGCTTGTTTGTTTTTTATTTTTTCATAGCAAACTTGATTGGCACACTTTTATAGCATTACAATCGCACCAATTGGCGCTTGTTGCTTATTGACAACCCGCGCCAATCCCTGAAAGGCGCTAGTTGTAGCCTGACAGTCGCACCAAGCCTGGGAACTTTGAATTTTTCTTGGTTCTAAGCCTCCTGAGCTTGGTTTTTTGTTCTGGGTACCTTTTTTTCAACTACTTGAGTGTGTTGGAGTGTTGTTTGACTGGCTTTGATCCTTACCCTTTGTGGGTTTGCCCTTTTCCATCGATTTCACATTTCTAGCCCTAGGGCATCTAGTGCTTTTGTGTGTCGAGCCTTCCTCTGGTGTTTTTGATCTTCTATTGGTCTAGTCAACTCTCTGATTACTCCCTTGCACTTGTTTGGTGGTTGTAAATCATTTTACTACGTTATTTGGGTGACTTGCTCCATTTTCACTTGAATTCTGCTTTGTTTCACTTTGAGCCTAGATTACACGGTTCGTTGGTGTCTTTGGGACTTTTCTTGTTCTTTGGAGGTTTGCTTTGTGATTTAGGGATCTGAATGTGCTTGTATTGAGTGGAATTTGTTTGTTATCATTTCTCAAAGTTTGTTTATTGCATTTTTCCATCAACATAAAAGAAAATATCTCTTTTTCTTTTCATTAGTTAATGAGAATTAGACCGTTCCATTGTGATTAGTAATTAGTGATCTTGAAGAAAAGTTTGTTAATTTCCATTAGCTACATTAGGGAAGTTCTTTGTTGTTTTGTGATCATTTCGTTTGCGTGAAAGCTCTCAAACCCTCTCATAACTTGCATTCATCAAATGAAATGACAATTTTTGGCATATAGTTTGCATCTAAGGGATTTTGAGACATTACATATGGTAAGGCCTTAAAACTGAAACCTAATACAAGATCAACTTTAAAATGAACTGAATGAATTTGATAACGCATTGGAACATAACGCACACTCTTTAGAGGTCTAGGCTAGAGACATGCTCCGGCGTCGTTAAACCTAGTCACTTTTGTTTCCACTCAAGGTTGGGTGATTCCTCCTTTTGTGACTCGATAGTGGTCTAGTACGGACTTGTGCACCCACGTACCGTCGAGTATATGGGGAGACCCCACTAGGTTATCATCCTTTATCCATATGAAGCTGTGTCTATCGCCTTATGACCCATAATGCACCGAACATAGCATTCGGGAAGATTGACTGTCGTACGGAAATTCCTTGGTTTTCATACGATTGCCAAGGTGTATATGCAGTTTTACGGATTGTCTGGTAAACCTTTTGCCTAGTTCTCCAGAGTAGTCACTTTTTGATCCTTTTCAAACTCCCTAAAAGAAAAGGCTCACCTGAGCATTTGTCACTTTGGGCTCACTAAACATTCGAAGGCGACTAGAGTCATCTTTTGTCCTTTTCTCGACTCTTTAAAGATGAAGAGGTCAAGTTATGTCCTTGTGTCTTAAAATTTATTCGGCCACGTTCACACTTACCCTCTTAGATATTGTTTGCATTAGTTTGAGTAGGGTCCTTTCTCGTTAGTTTGTCTACAATTTTTTGAATCGAATCATCTTGGCAGAATCATCGATCCCATCTCCCATCCCTAGTGACCAAGGGTCTCCTTCTTCTGCTGCTCCTAAGACACTGGTTGGTAGTGACACTTTCCCTATTATTAGGAGTGTCCAACCGCTAAACTCTCACGCTCCAGAGGATGATTTTGACGATCTACATTGGAACCCTGTTTGGGAGCCTTCCGAAGAAAATACTCCTTTTACTCCTACTGGTGTTTTGGTCCCAATGTCTTCCTCTGATATGGATGACACATCTCCCATCGCAAGTGAGACACTCGTTGTGACGAGTGTTGAAACTCCTATCTCGGCTGTAACACCACCCTTTAATGTCACCCCTCTCAGTGTCACATTGCCCTTACACTATAGGGCTTTGAGGGATGTTATTGGTTCTAGGAACTCCTCCTCGGGTACCATGTGGGATCACAACATCACTCCCACTACAAGATATTTTATTCCTCAAATTCACAATACAGTTGTCACTTCAGTCCTGACTATTCTAACTATTTGTGTAGCATCTTCAACACCTATTGTTAGTGCCGTTACGGCATCCTCAATTGTAACTACTATTGCTGGTCCGTCCCACGGTTCAGTAAACAGTGGTCAGTTAATACTTACATCTAGAGTTGTCAATCCTACACTTAGTGCCCCACCTTCTTATGGTTCCATTCCAGTAGGGGAGGCATACAATCAGTATTTGCAAGCCATCCAGAATCTAGGCGCGCAAGGTCTAGTTCATTATTATGACCCAATAGGGCATCATCTTTATATTGGATCCTTGCCATCTCAGCCTGTAGTTGAGGCCTCAGTCCTGTTAAGTGTTGCTTGGGGTACTACTCGTTATGGTGGTGGCCAAGCACCCCTTTCGGATCAAGGACTGTCTTATCAAGGACCGTCTTATCAAGGACCATCTTATCAAGGTCAGTCGTCTTACACGCAGCCTTCTTATGGGCAGCAGTATTACGGGAAATCTTATCCAGGGTAGCTTGGAGTCCCACAAGGACAACCCTTTCAGGGACAACCTTCGGGTTATGGTGTTCCATCTTTCACTTATCTTGCACAACCCTCTGGAAATCCAGGACAACTTTATACGCAACAAGGACAACCTGGGGTCTAGTAGGGATACTGTCCGGTCAACCCTATGGGAATCTAAGACAACCTTACATGCAACAAGTACAACCTAGGATCCAGTAGGGGTACCCTTTTGGGCAGGGTGGTCAGCCTTACGTACAGCAAGGCCAACCCACTGCCCAGTCTGGTCAACCATCTGGACAAGTTGGTCAACCTCAAGATCAACCAACCATCTAGTCTGCTCAGTCATATGTTCCACAAGGAAAACCCTCGGTTGTACAAGGACAACCCAACACCCAGCAAGCTCAACCTTCTGGGCAAGTGGGTCAATCCCAAACTCAACCAGGGAAACCTTCCAGCAAGGTGGCCTAATCTCAATCCTCTCAAGGACATCTCTTTGGGCCTGCTCAACCGGGCATGCAAATGGTTATTGCTTCTCGGGCTCAACCCGGTTTTCAGCCCCAGTTTGGGCCCCAGACCCAGGCTGGTCTTCAAATGCAAGGTGGGTTTCAATCTCAACCTTCTTAGCAAGTGCAGCCCAGTCCCTAGGCTCAGTATGGAGCCCAACAACCTTATGGTTACCAGCAACCCTGGGGCAAGCTCAGTTTTCTCCGTACCAAAATTATCAACAAATGCAGGTCACTCCTTATCAGAATTTACAAGCAACAGTATGTTGCTCCTGCAGGCCAAGTTGGTAATGAATCGGGTGCTGGGGGTCAAGTCTAAGGTCAGCCGTCCGGTTATGGCTATAACCCCTATGGACAGAATCCCTACGGACAGAACCCATATGGGCTAGGCCCGTCTGGACAAAATCAATGGGGGCAACCAACAACTGGTTGGAACCCTGGTGCTACCTCTTATCCACGGCCCCAGATGTCCTTCAATCCTCAGTTACCCTTCTTAGCAACATTGGAACTGTCGGATGTGTCCAAATTGACTAATGATCCTATCCTTCATAATCCATTTTGGCCACCAATTCCATCCAAATATTCCCAGTGATTGTCCCAAATTCGATGGCAAAGCTGGAGAAGACCCTCTAGTCCACGTTATGTGTTACACAGTAATTTTTCACCATTTGTCACTGTCCCTGTTACCCCTCTCCTGCACCTTGGAGAACACATTCCGGGACTTGTGAGAAGTGACAAGACTTGAAACCACTTGCATCATTCCCCTCTGAACATGAGCTTCATATGCCCTGAAGACATCTCCTGCAGCTTGCCCTTAAAAATAGCCCTTTTTACACTAGCATTGGGCCACCATGTTCCTCCCGCGCCAATGGGGAAAATCCTCTAAAAGGGGTGCACTATTAGCGCTCTGTCCCAGATTCGCAATCGCGCCAACCTTTTTGGGAAAAGTTTTTAACCAATCAACCTCCGAAAGTTCTCTCCAACTCATTCACCAACTGAATCTATGTTAAGTGAAGATGGTTTGGCTTC
>APFE030157297.1:79182-93972 GCA_000404065.3 Pinus taeda
GTTAAATTATACTGTGACTGAGAAAGAGTTCTTAGCTGTTGTTCATGCAATCAATAAGTTTAGACATTATATAACAGGCTATGAAACTTTTGTCCGTAGTGATCATTCTTCCATTAGATATCTCATGAAAAAACCTGTTACCAATGGCAGAGTCACAAGATGGCTTTTAATTTTACAAGAATTCAGTATTACTGTGTTAGATAGACCAGGGAAACAAAATACAGTAGCTGATTCTTGTCTAGAATCCAAAATACTAACGAAGATTCTCCTGTAGAGGATGATAAGTTCCCAGATGAATATTTGTTTGCAGTAACTACTAAAACTCCTTGGTATGCAGATATTGCTAACTATTTTGTTACAGGGAAGCTACCTCCACACTTATTTCCTAATGAGAAAAGGAAAATCATTCAGGAGAGCTCAAAGTATTCTTGGATTTCTAATGAATTGTTCAAAACAGGGATAGATTGTGTGATCAGAAGATGTGTGCGGGAAGATGAAATGCCTGACATTATTAAAGCATGTCATGATGAACCATGCGGCGGAAACTTTGCTGACAAGAGGACGGCCTATAAAATCCTTTCTTTAGGATATTATTGGCCTTCTCTCTTCAAGGATGCAAAGCAATATGTTAGAAGGTGTGACAGCTGCCAAAGAGTTGGGAGACCAACTCCTTCAAATGAAATGCCTCTACAGCCACAGGTACTCATCAAACCCTTTGAGAAATGGGCTCTAGATTTCGTTGGACCTATTAATCCACCATCCAAACAAAAAAAGTATATATTGGTTTTCACTGATTATGTTACTAAGTGGGTAGAAGCCAAGGCATTGCCTTCTGCCACTGAAAATTCAGCTGTTCAATTTCTTTTTGAGGATATATTTGCTCGTTTTGGTGTCCCAAGAGAAATTTTGACAGATCAGGGAAGTCAATTTACATCTAAATTGATGGAAAAGCTGATAGAGGAATACAAAATCAAGCATAGAAAGTCTACTCCATACCATCCGCAAGCAAATGGCCAAGTGGAATCTACAAAATAAATTTATTTAGAGCATCATCACCAAGACTGTTCATCTCCACATAAGAGATTGGGCAAAGAGGCTTCCTGAAGCCTTGTGGGCCTATAGAACTACATGGAGGAACACAACAGGACATTATCCCTATGAACTTGTTTATGGGAAAGAAGTCTTGCTCCCCATTGAGTTTCAAATCAAGACCTTCAAGATGGCAGTTCAGTTGGGGATGAGCTTATCAGAAGCACAAAAGCACAAAATGGACCAGCTAAATGAGCTAGATGAAATAAGACAAGATGCAATTCTGAGGACTGATCTAGTTCAGCACCAAAGGACTAAATGGCATGATCGATTTATCAAAGAAAAGAAGTTTCAAAAAGGAGATTGGGCGCTACTATTTGATTCAAAGTTTAAAGACTTCAAAGGGAAATTTCAAACTCATTGGCTTGGGCCATATGAGATTGATGAAGTCTTTAGTAATGGAGTAGTCCGAATCAAGACAATTGATGAGTTCCACACTCCTCTTATTGTGAATGGCCACCACTTGAAGATCTATCATAAGCCACTCTCAAAAGAGGACTTTGTCAAAATATTTCAAGGAAGTTCTGCAATGAGGCTAGTGGAGAAGAATCCTTCTCCTCCATCAGCCTAATCTTTATTTCTTTCTGTTTTGAAAAAAATAAAAAAATAAAAGAAAAGAGAGAGAAAAATTTGTATAAGACTGAAAACCAATCTTGGATTGGCAGTCTTATGCAGAAAATATAAGGTGAAAATCAGGGTCACCTGACACTTTATATTTTCACCCATCATCTTCATTTCATTTCGCTTCTTCCATTTTCATTTCATCATTTCATCCACTTTATTCACCATTTCATTCATCCAATCATTCTCACTCCACCCCACTTCTTTCCATCCATTCATCCATTACATTCCATCCCACCAATAAAATCATTGTCAGATTTATTTCACACAGCTATTTTATGTAGACAGAAGGGTATTACTGCAATTTCTGTAGCTAAGGAGTAATTCCGCAACCAATATCCCAATTCCGCAGTCAATACGCTTTCTACACCTGCATATAAAAAAACACAGTTTGTTCCAAGAAGAAATCTGCAGCACAAAAGTCATCAGCAAGGAAATTTTAAAAAGGTCATGTAGCAGCAACAGACAATCAAAGGTTAGCAAAAGGAATCAAAACACGGACACCTAAGGTATGATCTAATTTCTAAGCCTACGGTTATAACATTTTTGCATGGTTTAAGGTTTGTGTTTTTTGCGATTCAATGTAATGATTACCTATCCTCTCCATAACTCGACCAAAATCCCCATATCTCTCAGCCCTAATGGCCATCATTCATCATGATTTCAAAAGCTCACAACACGGCTGCTCTTCCATTTAAATTTTCGTACCTAAGTGACGTAGAAAATTGTACTACGGCTCTCTGCATTATGATTCCGCAGCCAAATGTACACTTGTGACCGAAGTCTAAGGACTTAGCCATTTTCTCTCATCATTCATAACCCTCCTATGCATGCATAACCTCATTCCGCAGTTGATTCACTCCCGCATTCTCCTTGTTTTTCACTGCTCTGCCTCATTCACTACTCTGCCACTGTAACCATACTCCGCTTCATTTTTCTCCTCTGCTAAATTGTGACCACTGTTGTGAGTGTATTACGGCTGTTGTGGTGAAGCCGTAATCTACTGTTGAAGCCGAAAAATTGTTGTGTAGAAGCCACTGCTGAATAACCCTTTCTCCACAGTATTAAAACAGAGCCAATGGGTAAACTTTTGAGGGCAGAGCCAGAAGGTTCCAAATTTCTGGAAGGATATCCCCAAGTTAAAGACGCTTTGCAGAAGGCAAATTAGCTCCAGTGCATAAATAAATTCAAGGGTTATCATAAAGAAGTGACAAAGACTTTTGCACGTTCTTTCAATGAGAAAGAAAACCAAGTGGAGATAGGAGATTTAAAGTTTACAGTCACTGAGAGCAGTTTGGCATAGGCCACTTCACTACCACAAACTGGGGAGAGATGGTTCAAAAACCGAACAGTACAAGGCCAGCAATGGAAACAAATTCTAAAGAATCCAGGTATGGACACTAGCATCTTTACAAAGGGAATCCCTGTTAATCTTGTCAAAGAAGAATGGACAAATTTGCTTCTACTGGTACAAAAATTCTTTACATGTGAGGGAAGGTTTGGAGTTCTATATGTTTATCATGCCAAAATTATGATGCATTTTTTAGGAGAGCATGACATTAACCTCCCATACTTTTTATTCTCAAACCTTAGAAAAATGTGCTCCATAGTCCAAAGAAACCCAGGAAACATTGAGCCACATTTATATCATCATGGGCTTGTTAAAATACTAGTTGAAGAACAGTTAAAGGCCAAAAGGGATACCTGGGAAATATTTCTTATGAGAAACCACTTCCAAGAGGCAGGAGAAGCCTCTGTGCCTAGAAAGAATAGAAGAAAAAGAGGAGAGGTTACCCCAGAAACTGTTGTCCAAGAAGAAAATGTCCAAGACCTTGTTGAAGAAGAAAATGTTACCCATAATTCCAAGGAAGCAATTGACCTTGAGTCTGTTGTAGACATTGACCAGGCAGCCCAAGGAATCATAACAGAAACCCTGCAAGAAATACTACAAGAGGCTGTTCAAAAGAGAAAGGAGAGTAGGAAGAAACAAAAGAAAGGTAAAGAAGAAGCTATAGCTCAGGAAACCTACCTCACTCCTAAAAATTCCAGTGAAGAGGACACTCAGCCATTGGCACATAGGTTGGCCCAAGTTCATGAGACTGCCCTTTCCAAGAAGATGCAAAAACAAAAGCAGAAGCAACCAAAAGAAAAACAGAGCATCACCACCGTGAGGAGGAGCAGCAGGTGACAAGGCAAAATGAGGGCCACAAAGAACAAAGAGTCATCCTTTATTGACTTAGGCACACCTGAGAAGGTTGCTACAAGACTTGACTTTAAGAAAAGTCCTTCACATGAGGAACAGATTGAGACTAGTCCTCCACGTGAGGAAAGTCCTTTTGAACATGAACTTGAGTCTGAGCATGAACTTGAAATTGACCATGAACCTGAATTTGAGCATGAGCCTAGTCCAAAGAGGTCACCAGAGATTGACCCAGATCAGCAGAGATTATATAACTACTTAGAGACATTAGAACAAGCTGTTGCTGGTCCAAGCACTGTTCTACCTCTTGAACAACAGGTTCAATCAATGAAGCAAGAAATATTTGAACCGGAGGTACTGAATCGCCACATCAAGCAGGAAAATGAAAAACTGAAGGAAAGGAGCAATGTGGACAAGATGGTTAACGATAATACAATGCTTCATATGGGTCTTTTGCAAAAAGAAAACAAAAAGCTAAAGAAGAAACGCAGGAGGCTAAACAGAGATTTGATTAATTTAAGATTCAGATGCTTGATGAAAAGACCGAGAATTGATATTTCTACACAGAGGAAGAGGAGAAGATTATATGTCTTAGCAGAGGCATCTCAGCATATGGATTAAACAATATCTTCATTGCATGAGGACATGCAATACCCTCGTAGTCGGGGTATGTAGAGCCTCTAACTTGTACCTATTTATCCATCATTACCTACAGCTTTTCCTCACTTATCCCTCTCTTTTGCCCTATTTTCCTCATAAACTTACCAAGATCATTACATTTGATGTATTTAAGCATGATTGGTTGACTTTGCTAAATGTTTGACTGTTTGTCTAGATTTTTGACATATGCACAGAGTTTCCGCAGCTGTCTGGCAATTCCGTAGCCATTCAGCAATTCTGCAGCCTTTTCATTGATCTCCATGTTCCACGTGTCATTTTGAGAAACGAACCACATGGGCACATGGGAATGAAGGTGTTGAAGGTTCTTGTGCTATTGGCTTGGTCAGCAACGCCACGCATACCTCCGGTCAACGAGGGTCCAACTCCGGTCAATAAAGCCAGCTCAAACGGTGCTGCGTGAGCTGAAAGGATACGTCACTCCAGATGGCAACTCCTCCACTCTACGTAGGTCATGGGAGACAGGATCCAACCTTGGATTCAACCTCCATAACAACCGTACCTTCCAGATCACCCACGGACCTATTGACGTGTTGCTGAACCATTTAATTTACATGCTGTCAGTTAATTTTCAGTTTCTTGTTTTACGCAGTAGGTAGTTGTTTACTTGCTTATAAAATCCAGCGTCTGCGCATGCTTGAAGATTAGTCTTTAGTTGTTTCATTCATGTAATTGCTACGTTTTTAGAGAGCACAGAAACTCTGTTTTGAAGCTGCTGTTTCAGCACTTTTTGACTATAATTTCTGCATTATGAATTAATAGAAGACTGCTGTTTGACTCCTTTACGTAACTGATTTTTCTTTGGGCTTTGTGGATGGAGGGCCCCCATTCATAACAGCCTTTGTACAGTAATTTACTCTCATGTTTTTACCATTCACTTCTTTTGAATTCAACAATTTTCCTTTTCTTTAAACACATGTACATATTTGATTTAATTTCCCTGTTATTTCATTTCCAGCATTTACTTTAAACTGATCAGGACTGTCTTTTGCAGGTGTTAGCCCGGGATTGTGTGTATTTGTGCATTTGCTTTATCTCTAATAGTATTTTCAGTTGTCATATTCATAAGTTGCTGCCTTTACTCTGTTTTCCTAGTTGATTTCTAGTTTAGTTTCTCAAGTTGTATGCTAACATATTGATGGTCTCTTTATCATAAGCTGTTCATCTTTAAGATATTAGAATACTGATAAATTACAGCTTGCTTTTAGTACTTTTTAGACTTATCTCTAACTACTTCTTAATCATGTTTTACATAGTACTATATGTTGGAAGCAGAGAGTTAGGAAGAGTTAAACATTATAACTGGTCTTTAAAGTAGTCTTTCTTATCTTTTTATTGCAGCAGCATGAGTAGTGACTAGTGCTATTAGAAAGTGGTTTTTTCCATTTTTCTTTCAGTTTCATTTCAAGTTATTTCTTTCAAGATTTTTCCTTTGCAAATTTAGAAGGTAGTTAGAAACCACCAATAACACACACTCACTCATTTAGAAATCACCTTACACACACTATCACTCATCTGTTTATAAATCTCCATTCCATCTTAGGAAGATAAATTGATCAAAAACAACACCCCAAAATGACAAAAAGACTTAAGAGGTTGCCTAAGTACATATAGTACACCTTCACTTCATCAGCTTACGAGCCCCGGGTTGAAAATTAATGAAATCAATTTAGAAACACTAAATTGACCAAACAGGAAACATCACGCAAACTCAACCGATCGACATCTCTGTTAAACCAGGATTGTCGAGCATATCTATATCGGAGTGACTTGTACTCCTGAGGAAATTCAACTTTATATTGGTCTTTTTCGCGAGTTTCGTGACATCATTGGTTGCTCTTACAAAGAAATGTCCGACATCAACCCAAGCATTGTGGTGCATGAGATACCCACATATCCAGGAGCTAAGCCTGTCCAATAGCGCTTATGCCCCGTGCACCCTCGAAAGGCTACGGCCATTAAAGTGGAAGTCGAAAAGCTTCTCAAGGCTGGCTTTATCTACCCCATTCCACTCACAGATTGGGTTTCCAGTATTGTTCCTATGGATAAAAAGAAAGGTACCATCAGAATCTGTGTTGATTACCGTGATATTAATCGAGCCTATCCAAAGGATAACTACCCGACACCCTTCATTGACCAGCTCATTGGTGAGTGTGCCGGAAGTGAGATATACTCATTTATGGATGGTTTCTCTGGTTATAAATAGATTAATATCACGCCAGTTGATCAACACAAGACCGCCTTTATCTGTCCGTGGGGCACTTTCGCTTAAAAAAAGATCCCTTTCGGTCTGAAGAACACCGGTGTTACCTTCCAATGTGCGATGTCTTATGTATTCCATGATATTCGACACATCGTGCAACCTTACCTGGATGATCATCCAGCTCATTCAGCTAAGCGTCAAGACCATCCCGCTCATCTCCACAAAATATTTCTCCGCTGTCGACACTACCGTATTCGGCTCAACCCGCATAAGTGTGTCTTCTGCGTAAAGTCTGGCAGACTTCTCGGGTTCATTGTCTCCCGAGAGGGCATCCATCTAGATCCCCTTAAATTCGAGGCCATTTTCAATCTCCCTCCTTCTACTTCCTTGCAGCAATTGCGGAGCTTGCAGGGTAAAGAAAACTTCTTACGACGCTTCATCCCGAACTATGCCGAGGTGGCCAAAGGTTTTACGCGGTTACTAAAGCGAGACACCTTGTTTCGATGGGATGTTGCCGCTAAAGAGTCCTTTGAGCATCTCAAGGCTCTCCTTGTTTCCGCTCCTTTGTTGCGTCCTCCAAATTACCATCATGATTACACTTTGTATCTGGCTGCCGCTGATACCACCATTGGCATGGTTCTTGTTCAAGATGACAATGATGGCACTGAACACGTCATTTATTATCTCAGATGAAATTTATTAGATATGGAATCTCGATATGCTTACGTCGAGAAGTTGGCATTGGCCGCCGTTTGTGCCGTCCAATGCTTCCGCCATTATATCTTGTTGCACACTACGACAGTGATCTCTGATTGCAACCCAATGACGTACATCTTGTCGCGTCAGCTACTGGGGGGCAAGTACTCGAAGTAGCTTGTTATCCTCCAAGATTTCAACTTGGAATTCACTACTGGCAAGTCCAAGAAATCGCTTGTCTTCGCTGAATTGTTGTGCTCTTTGCCATCTCTTGCCGCACCCTCTCGGTTAGAGGATCACATTCCAGACGAAACTCTCTTCCCAATCAGCACCCTTGATTCCTGGTACAGGGATATCATTGTCTATTTACAGACGTCCTATTTTCATCCCGAGACATCTAAAGATGCTCGACGACAGATCCGCCATCAAGCCCAACCATATCACATTGTTGGCGACACCCTGTACCATCTCGGCGTTGATTATATTATCCGTCGATGCTTAACACTCGAAGAAGCCTTGAGATTTTAAATGACTTCCACTCTGGCACCTATGGTGGTCACATGTCCAGATATGCCACTGCACAGAAAATCCTCCGCGCTGGTTACTTTTGGCCCTCCATCTTTAAGGATTGTATTCTTGCCATCCGCTCTTGTCACGAGTGCCAAATCTACCAACAGAAGATGCATGCACCTCCTACTCCACTGCACCCCATTGTTACCGTCGGCCCTTTTGCAAAATGGGGCATCGATTATATGACCTATAACCCTCGCTCGGTCAGGGGGCATGGGTATATCATCATTGCCATTGATTACTTCACGAAATGGGCCGAGGCGATGCCTACATTGTCCGAAGATGGTCACACTAAGGCGCAGTTTTTATTCAATCATGTTATCTCGTGGTTCGGAGTCCCTCAAGCCATCGTCACTGATCACGGCAAGCATTTCCGTAATCATATGATGGCCGAGATTACAACCCAGTTGGGCCTACGACATGATAGTTCAACTCCATATTATCCTCAGGCCAACGGTCAAGTAGAAGCCATTAATAAGGTCTTGGTTATGATGCTTCAACGAACCATTGGCATGAATAAGTCCGACTGGCACTTGATGTTGTTCTCTACCTTGTGGGCCTACCGAACCTCTATGAAGGATGCCACCAGTTTCACTCCCTTCCATTTGGTTTATGGACTGGAGGCTACCCTTCCTATCGAGTGTGAGATTCCTTCATTAAAATTATTTGTCAAATTACTCCTTTACACTACTTTGGTAGAGGAACGCCTTCTTTACTTGGAGCGGCTAGCCAAGACTTGTCGACTAGCCTCTTTAGCTATTGAAGCATAGAAGAAGCAAGTGAAAACTCACTTCGATCATACTGTTTATCCTCGTTCTTTGTTTGAGGGAGATTTAGTCCTTCTCTACGATCAAGCCAATGATAAGCTGGGGGCAGGAAAATTTGAGCCCATGTGGCACAAGCCTTACATTGTAAAGATATTTTTGCAAAAATGGGCCTACGAGCTTATTGACTATGAAGGGAATCCCTTGGATAAGCCCCAGAATGGGCTTTACTTGAAAAAATATTATGCATAATTCCAGGCACTCTATTTTTTGTACATACATGTGCTTTAGCAAGTGTGTTGTGTGTGCATGTTTTCATGTTTTTATCTTGGTGTGTCGGCGTGATTGCCGCTTATTGTGTCCTTTTGATTCTTGGACAGATTTTTGGTTCGTCTTACATTGGTTTTGCTAATGGTGCCTCCCGCAGTACACGCAACTTGTCCTTTGCGGCATGGGTGATCTACGATCCTCATGGTGAGTGTTTGGTCAATTTATGGTTTCTAAATTGATTTCATTAATTGTCAACCCGGGGCTCGTAAGCTGATGAAGTGAAGGTGTACTATATGTACTTAGGCAACCTCTTAAGTCTTTTTGTCGTTTGGGGGTGTTGTTTATGATCAATTTATCTTCCTAAGATGGAATGGAGATTTATAAACAGATGAGTGATAGTGTGTGTAAGGTGATTTCTAAATGAGTGAGTGTGTGTTATTGGTGGTTTCTAACTACCTTCTAAATTTGCAAAGGAAAAAAGCTTGAAAGAAATAACTTGAAATGAAACTGAAAGCAAAATGGAAAAAACCACTTTCTAATAGCACTAGTCACTACTCATGCTGCTGCAATAAAAAGATAAGAAAGACTACTTTAAAGACCAGTTATAATGTTTAACTCTTCCTAACTCTCTGCTTCCAACATATACTACTATGTAAAACATGATTAAGAAGTAGTTAGAGATAAGTCTAAAAAGTACTAAAAGCAAGCTGTAATTTATCAGTATTCTAATCTCTTAAAGATGAACAGCTTATGATAAAGAGACCATCAATATGTTAGCATACAACTTGAGAAACTAAACTAGAAATCAACTAGGAAAACAGAGTAAAGGCAGCAACTTATGAATATGACAACTGAAAATACTATTAGAGATAAAGCAAATGCACAAATACACACAATCCCAGGCTAACACCTGCAAAAGACAGTCCTAATAATTTTAAAGTAAATACCGGAAATGAAATAACAGTGAAATTAAATCAAATATGTACATGCGTTTAAAGAAAAGGAAAATTGCTGAGTTCAAAAGAAGTGAATGGTAAAAACATGAAAGTAAATTACTGTACAAAGGCTGTTATGAATGGGGGCCCTCCATCCACAAAGCCCAAAGAGAAATCAGCTACGTAAAGGAGTCAAACAGCAGTCTTCTATTAATTCATAATGCAGAAATTACAGTCAAAAAGTGCTGAAACAGCAGCTTCAAAACAGAGTTTTTGTGCTCTCTAAAAATGTAGAAATTACATGAATGAAACAACTAAAGACTAATCTTCAAGCGTGCGCAGACGCTGGATTTTATAAGCAAGTAAACAACTGCCTACTGCGTAAAACAAGAAACTGAAAATTAACTGACAGCATGCAAATTAAATGGTTCAGTAACACGTCAATAGGTCCGTGGGTGATCTGGAAGGTACGGTCGTTATGGAGGTTGAATCCAAGGTTGGATCCTGTCTCCCATGACCTGCGTAGAGTGGAGGAGTTGCCGTCTGGAGTGACGTATCCTTTCATCTCACGCAGCACCGTTTGAGCTGGCTTTGTTGACCGGAGTTGAACCCTCGTTGACCGGAGGTATGCGTGGCATTGCTGACCAAGCCAATAGCACAGGAACCTTCAACACCTTCATTCCCACGTGCCCATGTGGTTCGTTTCTCAAAATGACACGTGGAACATGGAGATCAATGAAAAGGCTGCGGAATTGCTGAATGGCTGCGGAATTGCCAGATAGCTGCGGAAACTCTGTGCATATGTCAAAAATCTAGACAAACAGTCAAACATTTAGCAAAGTCAACCAATCATGCTTAAAGACATCAAATGTAATGATCTTGATAAGTTTATGAGGAAAATAGGGCAAAAGAGAGGGATAAGTGAGGAAAAGCTGTAGGTAATGATGGATAAATAGGTACAAGTTAGAGGCTCTACATACCCCCACCACGAGGGTATTGCATGTCCTCATGCAATGAAGATATTGTTTAAGCCATCTGATGAGATGCCTCTGCTAAGACATCTAATCTTCTCCTCTTCCTCCATGTAAAAATATCAATTCTTGGTCTTTTCATCAAGCATCCGAATCTTAAATTAATCAAATCTCTGTTTAGCCTCCTGCATTTCTCCTTTAGCTTTTTGTTTTCTTTTTGCAAAAGACCCATATGAAGCATTGTATTATTGTGAACCATCTTGTCCACATTGCTCCTTTCCTTCAGTTTTTCATTTTCCTGCTTGATGTGGCAATTCAGTACCTCCAGTTCAAATATTTCTTGCTTCATTGATTGAACCTGTTGTTCAAGAGGTAGAACAGTGCTTGGACCAGCAGCAACTTGTTCTAATGTCTCTAAGTAGTTATATAATCTCTGTTGATCTGGGTCAATCTCTGGTGACCTCTTTGGACTAGGCTCATGCTCAGATTCAGGTTCATGCTCAATTTCAAGTTCATGCTCAGACTCAAGTTCATGTTCAAAAGGACTTTCCTCACGTGGAGGACTAGTCTCAATCTGTTCCTCATGTGAAGGACTTTTCTCAAAGTCAAGTCTTGTAGCAACCTTCTTAGGTGTGCCCAAGTCAATAAAGGATGACTCTTTGTTCTTTGTGGCCCTCATTTTGCCTTCTAACCTGCTGCTCCTCCTCACGGTGGTGATGCTCTGTTTTTCTTTTGGTTGCTTCTGCTTTTGTTTTTGCATCTTCTTGGAAAGGGCAGTCTCATGAAGTTGGGCCAACCTATGTGCTAATGGCTGAATGTCCTCTTCACTGGATTTTTTAGGAGTGAGGTAGGTTTCCTGAGCTATAGCTTCTTCTTTACCTTTCTTTTGTTTCTTCCTACTCTCCTTTCTCTTTTGAACAACCTCTTGTAATATTTCTTGCAGGGTTTCTGTTATGATTCCTTGGGCTGCTTGGTCAATGTCTACAGCAGACTCAAGGTCAATTTCTTCCTCGGAATTATGGGTAACATTTTCTTCTTCAGCAAGGTCTTGGACATTTTCTTCTTGGCCAGCAGTTTCTGGGGTAACCTCTCCTCTTTTTCTTCTATTCTTTCTAGGCACAGAGGCTTCTCCTACCTCTTGGAAGTGGTTTCTCACAAGAAATCTTTCCCAGGTATCCCTTTTGGCCTTTAACTGTTCTTCAACTAGTATTTTTTAACAAGCCCATGCATGAATAAATGTGGCTCAATGTTTCCTGGTCTTTGGACTATGGAGCACATTTTTTCTAAGGCTTGAAATAAAAAAGTATGGAGGTTTAATGTCATGCTCTCCTAAAATGCATCATAATTTGGGCATGAATAAACAATATAGACTCCAAACCCCCTTCCCTCACATGTAAAGAATTTTTGTACTAGTAGAAGCAAAGTTGTCCATTCTTCTTTGACAAGATTAACAGGGATTCCCTTTGTAAAGATGCTAGTGTCCATACCTGGATTCTTTAGAATTTTTTTCCATTGCTGGCCTTGTACTGTTCGGTTTTTGAACCATCTCTCCCCAGTTTGTGGAAGTGAAGTGGCCTGTGCCAAACTGCTCTCGGTGACTGTAAACTTCAAATCTCCTATTTCCACTTGGTTGTCTTTCTCATTGAAAGAACGTGCAAAAGTCTTTGTGACTTCTTTATGATAACCCTTGAATTTCTTTATGCACTGGAGCCAATTTGCCTTCTGCAAAGCGTCTTTGACTTGGGGATATCCTTCCAGAAATTTGGAGCCCTCTGGCTCTGCCCTCAAAAGTTTACCCATTGGCTCTGTTTTAATACTGTGGAGAAAGGGTTATACGGCTTCAGCAGTGGCTTCTACACAACAATTTTACGGCTTCAACAGTAGATTACGGCTTCACCACTACAGCCGTAATACACTCACAACAGTGGTCACAATTTAGCAGAGGAGAAAAATGAAGCGGAGTATGGTTACAGTGGCAGAGTAGTGAATGAGGCAGAGCAGTGAAAAACAAGGAGAATGCGGGAGTGAATCAACTGCGAAATGAGGTTATGTATGCGTAGGAGGGTTATGAATGATGAGAGAAAATTGCTAAGTCCTTAGACTTCGGTCACAAGTGTAAATTTGGCTGTGGAATCATAATGCAGAGAGCCGTAGTACAATTGTCTACGTCACTCAGGTACGAAAATTTAAATGGAAGAGCAGCCGTGTTGTGAGCTTTTGAAATCGTGATGAATGATGGCCGTTAGGGCTGAGAGATATGGGGATTTCGGTCGAGTTATGGAGAGGATAGGTAATAATTACATTGAATGGCAAAAAAACACAACCTGAAAACCATGCAAAAATGTTATAACCGTAGGTTTAGAAATTAGATCATACCTTAGGTGTCCGCATTTTTATTCCTTTTGTTAACCTTTCATTGTTTGTTGCTGCTACATGACCTTTTTAAAATTTCCTTGCTGATGACTTTTGTGCTGCAGATTTCTTCTTGGAACAGACTGTGTTTTTTTATATGCAGGTGCAGAAAACGTATTGGCTTCAGAATTGAGATATTGGTTGCGGAATTGCTCCTCAGCTACAGAAACTGCAGTAATACCCTTCTGTCTGCACAAAATAGCTGTGTGAAATAAATCTGACAATGACTTTATGGGTGGAATGGAATGTAATAGATGAATGGATGGAAAGAAATGAGGTGGAGTGAGAATGATTGGATGAATGAAATGGTGAATGAAGTGGATGAAATGAAAATGGAAGAAGCGAAATGGAATGAAGATGATGGGTGAAAATATAAAGTGTCAGGTGGCCCTGATTTTCACCTTATATTTTCTGCATAAGACTGCCAATCCAAGATTGGTTTTCAGTCTTATACAAATTTTTCTCTCTCTTTTTTTTTTTTTTTTTTTTTTTCTTCAAAAAAGAAAGAATAAAGATGAGGCTGATGGAGGAAGGAATTCTTCTCACTAGCCTCATTGCAGAACTTTCTTGAAATATTTTTGACAAAATCCTCTTTGAGAGTGGCTTATGATAGATCTTCATAGCGGTGGCCATTCACAATAAGAGGAGTGTGGAACTCATCAATTGTCTTGATTCGGACTGCTCCATTACTAAAGACTTCATCAATCTCATATGGCCCAAGCCAATGAGTTTGAAATTTCCCTTTGAAGTCCTTAAACTTTGAATCCAATAGTAGCGCCCAATCTCCTTTTTGAAACTTCTTTTCATTGATAAATCGATCATGCCATTTGGTCCTTTGGTGTTGAACTAGATCAGTCCTCAGAATTGCATCTTGTCTTATTTCATCCAGTTCATTTAACTGGTCCATTCTGTGCTTTTTGGCTTCTGATAAGCTCATCCCCAACTGAACTGCCATCTTGAAGGTCTTGATCTGAAACTCAATGGGGAGCAAGACTTCTTTCCCATAAACAAGTTCATAGGGAGAATGTCCTGTTGTGTTCCTCCATGTAGTTCTATAGGCCCATAAGGCTTCAGGAAGCCTCTCTGCCCAATCTCTTCTGTGGAGATGAACAGTCTTGGTGATGACGCTTTCAAGAACTTTATTTGTAGATTCTACTTGACCGTTTGCTTGCAGATGGTATGGAGAAGACTTCCTATGCTTGATTTTGTACTCCTCCATCAGCTTCTCCATCAATTTAGATGTAAATTGACTTCCCTGATCTGTTACAATTTCTCTTGGGACACCAAAACGAGTAAATATATCCTCAAAAAGAAATTGAACAACTGAATTTTCAGTGGCAGAAGGCAATGCCTTGGCTTCTACCCCCTTAGTAACATAATC
>APFE030157309.1:0-12690 GCA_000404065.3 Pinus taeda
TGGAGAAAAGGCCAAGGAGAAGTCAGGATCCCACCCCACAACTGGTAAATAATGAATTTGGTCTCTTGGAACTGTAGGGGGATGGGCTCTTCCTTAAAGGTGAAAGAAATCAAGGATCTTATGAACCAGGAACAGCCAGACATTCTCCTAATCCAGGAGACCAAAGCTACCGAGAAGGATTTTACTCTCCAAACATAAAGATTCAAAAATTACACAGGCACATCAAAAGGCTCAGATGGGGCCTCAGGGGGAATAGGAACATTATGGAACAAAAACAAGTGGGAAATCATCAACTCATAGCTATGCAACTGGTGGATCAGAACAGATTTAAAGAACAAGAGCTCACAAGAGGTTTATTTCATCTATAATATATATGCACCTAATCATTACAGAGACAAAATCAGCTGTTGGAACACTTTAGAAGCGGATCTCTCCTGCATCCACAGTAGCCTGATAATTCTTGGGGGAGATATGAATTTAATTAGGCAGGTGGAAGAAAAATACGGTGGGAATTTCCACGCAGACCCATCGAGAGACAAGCTAGAAACTATCATCCAGCTCTTTAATCTGATCGACACCCCTCTGTCGAATGGCAAATACACATGGACCAATAAGAGAGCAGGATCACACAATATAAAAGAGAGGCTGGATAGGTTCCTAATTCAGGAAGGGATAGCAGGCAACTTTCAAGCAATCAGAAGTCATATAATCCACGGCACAGCATCGGACCATAAGGCGGTGGTCCTCACCTTGGATAAAGGTACAAACTTAGGCCCCCTTCCCTTCAAATATAACAAGTCATGGGACATCCATGAAGACTTTCGCTCTCTTGTGCGAAATCAGTGGGCAAAAGAAGTATTAGGCTCACCACATTTTGTATGGGAAGCAAAGCTAAAACAACTGCGGACAGTTATAAAACAGTGGGCGAGGGACAAGGCAATCTCTGAAAGGAAAAAGAAAAACGACCTGTTAGAGGAGATGGAGAGCTGGCATAAAGAAAAAGAACAAACTCAATACTCAGCAGAGGATCTAGAGAAGGAAAAAAACTTGTACAAGGAGTTATACCGGCAAAATCGTGTGGAGGAAGAGGAACAAAGAATGAAATCTCGCTGCTTATGGTTGAAAGCATGGGATAAAAACACTTCCTTCTTTCACAATAATGTCAAGACCAGAAGAGCCAGAAATCAAATAGACAAAATCGAAGTGGAAGGGAGAGAACTGAAGGAACAAGAAGAAATAAAAAATGCAGCCTTTAATCATTTCAAGGCCCTCCTCATGGCAGATCCCCAACAAAATGACAGCGATGCATTTCTTAGTGTAATAGAGAGCAAAATAAATGAGGAACATAACAACAAGCTGGAGCAAGATCCCACAAAAGAAGAAGTCAGAGAAGCCACCTTCAGCATGCAGCAAGACAAGGCTCCGGGGCCGGATGTATTTACTGTTGCGTTCTACAGACAGCATTGGGAAACTATAAAGAAGGATTTTGTGAGAATGGTAAAAAACGCCTTTAGAAAGCATAAACTGGGGGACAACACAAAGTCCTCTCACATTTCTTTGATTCCCAAGGAAGAAAATCCCAAATCATTTGATAGATTCCGTCCCATTTCACTCTGCAATGTCTCATACAAGATCATAACAAAAATAATTGCCAACAGGCTCAAGAAACTCCTTCCTATTATAATTTCTGAGAACCAAGGCGGTTTTGTCCCAAAGCGGTAGATCATAGACAATGTTATACTAATTCAGGAAGCCATCCACAGCAGCCTCAACAAAGGAGAACGAGGAATGATCATCAAGCTGGACATGGCCAATGCATTTGACAGAGTAGACCACTCTTTTTTAAGAGCAGCCTTACAAAAATTCGGTTTCTCCTCTAACTTCGTCAGCATCATCAGTGGGTGTATATCCAATCCTTGGACCGCCCCGCTGATCAATGGACGCCCAAGAAAATTCTTCAGAAGTTCCAGGGGACTAAGGCAAGGCTGCCCCCTCTCCCCTTTCCTTTACATTATCATGGCGGAAACTCTAAGTGTTCACTTAGAAAATCTCCGCAACAAAAGAGAGATTACGGGCATATGCATTGAAAGAGGAATAAAGGAGATAAACCATTCGTTATTCGCGGATGATACTCTATTAATTGGGGGAGCCTCCAGTCTGATGGCTAGGAGGTTCAAAAGAGTCTTGGATGCTTTCCTCCAAGCATCCGGGGGCAAATTGAACAACAGGAAATGTAAAATCTACACCTGGAATGTTCCCCACCAGATACAACAAAGTATATCCCAAATTCTAGACATTCCCCTACAAAGAAATTGGAGTTCTTTTTCTTACTTGGGTTTACCTCTGGCAAAGGAGCACATCAAAGCAGAGATCTGGACAAAACATACAGAAAAGATGAGAGGCCTTCTTCAGAGTTGGGGCGCTTCTTGGCTAAACCTAGCAGGAAGAACTATCCTCATAAAGGCTGTCCTTTCAAGCCTCCCAATCTATCAATATGCGGTAATCATGGTGCCCGCCAGTATCCACAAACATATGGAACTTATAATGAGAAGTTTCCTCTGGCAGGGAGGAAAGCAGGACACAAAGAAGTTCAGCCTTGTCAGCTGGGACCAAGTTACCCTTCCTTATGAAAAAGGAGGCCTTTCTATAAAAATTCCAAGTCTTTCTAACCAGGCTCTGGGGCTCAAATTGATCTGGAAGATCCTCTCAGGAAAGGGATCGTGGTGGGTGGAGACAATAAAAAGAAAATACCTCAGTGGTCCAAACTCCAACATCCTCAATGAACCAATAGTAGACAGACCCTGCACTCCGATGTGGCGCTTAATCAAGAAAGTTTTGCCCCATTTCAGAGAAAATGTCTCCAAACTCCCAGGCAATGGAAAGAACATCAAGATCTGGGCAGACAGAATAATGAACTCCAACCCAAGAAATCTACTTCAAGAGCTCAGGCCTCTGCAAGACTGGATGGAAGATCGAAAGATAACCACACTGTATGATATTTCCTCATGGAATCAAAATAGATGGAGTGAATGGAAAGATCTGCATCTCCCTCAGGACCTCAAAGACCTATGGCTCAATCTGAAGTCTTCTCTCTCTGGATCAACACCAACCAATAAGGAGAAAGATGATAGATACATCTGGGACACATGTGGAGGGTCCTTCTCAGTAAAAGAAGGGTATAAATCTCTTCAAAATATAAATCCTACAGCAAACTGGAACCTTCACACAGCTACTTGGAAGTCAAAATGCATTCCAAAGGTGAAACATTTTAACTAGACCCTTTTAAAAGGGAAAATTCTAACAGCTGAGAATTTGAGAAAGAGAGGAATCCAAGGTCCCTCGATCTGCTGCTTCTGTCGAGTAGAGGAGGAGTCCATTCAGCACTCCTTCCTTCTCTGCACTTTCGCCCAGAGCTGTTGGAATTAGTTATCAAGCCCCTTGGAAGTCCGAGGAAAATACGACCAGATCCACAATCTTCAGAAAAATTGGAAGAAAGACTTCCCTCATTCAAGAAAAGGAAAAACAATTTAATCAGAGTGTGGAAGTGCATTCCCGACACCCTATGCTGGAACCTCTGGCTAGCCAGGAACAACCAAGTTTTTAACAACAAGGAGCCAAAAATAGTCAATGTAATTGCAAAGACAATTGCCAACATCTTTAAAGCTGTCAGCGCAAACTCCATAGCCACTCCAGACCAGTCGAGCTGGGCTCAAGAAGAAAAAGAATGGTACAATAAATTCAACATTAGTCACTCCTAGAATCCTCCCCCTCAGAGCAAAGCACATCAGAAGCAACCCAACTGGAATCTTAGGGGAACCAAAGAAGAGATAAACCAATGGATCCTCGCCCAAAACCACCCTATTCTCTTCTTCGACGGAGCATCAAAGAACAACCCCGGAGCAGCAGGAGCAGGAGGCATAATCAAAAACCACAACGGGACCTCCATCTACAGATATGAATGGGGACTCGGGAAAGCCTCGAACAACGCAGCTGAAGCCTACAGCCTGTTGCTAGGCACCACAATCCTATCCAGAAGGGGACTGAGAAACGCTATCATCCTTGGGGACTCGGCCATGATCATATCAACCATGATCACAGGTAAAGAATTCATCAAAGAAGGCCTTAACAACATAAGAACAAGGATCATCGATAATCTCAGAAATATGGGGGAAATAACCTTCATGCATGTACTCAGAGAAAATAACGCAGAGGCGAATTCACTAGCAAACAAAGCAGTCAACAGGCAGCAAGGGCAGGTACGTGAGGATGATAGAATATATGAAAGGGCGATTCCATAAGAAATCTCTCTGTCAGTCAAGCCAACAGACCAGCCCCCTTAGAACTTGGCACAAAATCAATCATCTCATGGGTCCTTCATACCTTGATCCTCCATCCATCTCCACTTTGCCGTCTCTTATCCCCTCCTTCGATTTCAGAGCAATGTACCCTCATCCTCCTCGTGATCTCTTCCCTGACTTTTCAGGTAAACGTCCCTTCAACCCCTCTGGAGATCGCACTTCAAATTTGAAGCTGGATCCTCTCTCGGTCCCTGCAGTAAAAAATATCTCGCCCACTCATCATGAATGCATGCCCTTCTCCCTTTATATCCCCTTTCCCTTCCCCGACTTCCTCAGAACTCCTCTGCCCATTCAGTATCAGTCAGGAAGAGTGGTTTTCCCTGAGCGTGGTGGTGAAAGTAGTCTGCGCGTTCGTGAGATTCAGTCGTTCCGCCCCCTTGTCTCCAGCAACAAGCGAGGCAATCAGCAGTATTACTGTTTGGTACTCTGGAACGACACAGATCGGGACATCCTCTGCAATATCCACAAGCGGGGGCAACATTCGGAAGCTGTCAACTGCTATCGGGACTCAGACCTCCGCCCTCCGCTTCTGGTAATCGCCGGTATTCGTTCTGTGGCTTTATTTCTTGCTGACAATTGGTTTCTTGACAGTTGCAGAGGCTCGGTCATCACTTCGATGTCCACCCTCCACAATCTCCATCGCCCCTCGCTCTTTCCACCTCTGTTTCACCTCCCCTGTAACACTGCATCTCTCCAAGATAATCCCCTTCTCCCCGACTCCCACCTCTCTTCTTACAGCGCAGAATCCTTCAATCAGCCCAACAGCATGGAGGACCAACAAGACAACCAGAACGCGCAGCAGCCAGCAATCAAACCCATCGACCAGCTCTTCAACAAAGAATGCACCATGTGCAAAACTCACACAATAATGATCAACAGATTTCTCAAGCACTTCAATGAACTGAAGAGCGACTATGAATCCGACAGCAGATCGAAGCACAAGAAACTGGAGAAGCAGAAGGAAGAAATAGAAAACCTGAAAGGAAGGTGCAATCATCTGGAGGAAGCCATAGAGCAGATCAGAGCCCTTACCCAGAGCTATCAAGCTTCAGCTTCTACTAAAGCTAGTGCCAGGAGAGATCCCATCCCTGATGACTCGGTCACCCAGAAACTTCCCTAAAATCCATGCTCTGTAAATTTTGTCATTTAGGAGGTGCTTTTGTTAGGCAATATAGCCGTTTTCTTTTCAATTTCAGTTATCATAGAGGCAGAAACGAGGAAAGTGGGTCTGCGCACCTGGTTTTGATCCTCTTCGCCCAAACCTCCGACATTTATGTAATAGATCTATGTTTTTGAATTTTATAATACAAAAGTAACCGACTTTGTTAAAAAAAAAAAACATTCAATGATGGGTCTCATATACTCATCCAAAATAGCATGTTTTAATTTAAAACAGAAATAATCAATTCATGCAAATTAAATACGAGCATAGTTAATAAATTTTGCACAACAATTATCCAAAATGCATATAATTAAATAAATATTATAAACATAAAAATTTGAGCAAAAATTAGACATATTTTCAAATAAATGCCTTAATTCAGAAAATTCTCAAAATATAACATTAGCATGATAGAGCATGTCTATAAATACCAAGGCAGAGATAAAAAAATTGCTCTGATACCAAATGATAACTAAATAATGATTCTTTAATGCAAAATAAACACTTAAAAACAATCGTAAAAAACTTGAATGCCCAAGAAATCATACCTCCGGCCATTGATGCTACTCACACTCCAATGCTATGCTTGAGACAGTCCACTTCCCCTTTTGTTTTCTGTTGTTTACAGCTGAAGACAAAAAAAAAAATCATGTCTGATAGGTAGCTTCAAGGTTTGCCCGTCGTCTCTCAAAAAGTTCAGAAACGTTCCGAAAAGGCAGTGTTAAAATTCAGGCTAATCACAAGCCACATGATAACAGCTTAATGGCTTCATATCATTCTTTAAACTATTAATGACTTTCTTGTGTCAAGCCCTTAAGGATTGATCGCAAGCTCTGAACCCTTGGCGGAGCCACATAACACTGTTTCCAGAGATTTATCTCAGACGGGAGAGTACGCGTAGATCCTCCAATTTCTTCCATATCAAAGAGGGAGAAAATCGATTTAACACTAGTTCTCTCCTTAATAACTCAAAAACTCTCACCCATGTGGCACTTCCAAGCTCTACGCACTCAACTTGATGGTGTAAAGCTGAAGGGGATTGAATTAGTGAGCTTGGGGACTAAACAGAAGTATTTATAGCCAAGCTTCCATCAAGCTTATGTTGGCTATGTGTTAAGTGTTCCACAGATCATGGTAGCTAACTGCAGAGAGAGTAATGGACCACTCCAGAAGCTCCCAACAAGAAATTAATTAACTGTAGTTGATTTCCATAATTTAAGGAAATGACTGTAGTTGGTTTCAGTAAATGAAGGAAATAACTGCATTTTTATTCCGTAATTGTCGACGACAATTGGGAAAATGTAAAGGGAGCTTAACAGCTCTTTGCCAACTTTTCAACACCATTGGAAAACATCTTGAAGAAAACCCCAAGTTGTGTTCTATCAACGTCAATGAAGCAACAAGTTAATAATAAACTATTGGCATCTCGAATAAGATTCATGGTTCATGATGTTCTTGACTTGCGTGCTAATAAATGGATCCCTATACGTGAAGAGATAAAAGCTAAAATTGTAAATGAGATCCATTCAGAAGTTGGACAGAAGCTTGGTTTAAGGCTTGTATCAATGAAAATTCACAATGGTCATGGTGCATCCAATGTTATGGGTACGAGTGCTAGAAACAATTTTGGTATTGCTAGACATGAAGAGATAAAAGCTAAAACTATAAATGAGATCTATTTAGAAGTTGGGAAAAATCTTGGTTTAAGGCCTGAATCAATGAACATGTGCAATGGTCGTGGTGCATCTAATTTTATGGTTATGGGTATCAGAAATAATTTTGGTATTGGACGGCCTGGAGGTTCGATGCCTGGAATGCCTACAATGGTTCAAAATATGCTTGGGATGCCTGCAATGTACAATGATGGTTTGGAAGGCATATCTGGTGGATTAGTAAACAAAAATGAAATTCTAGTGCCACCTCTTGCTCTACCTCCAAGTCAAGTTCATTCCCAAGCACCTATTTTAAATCCTTCAATTGGTAATGCAATGCTTTTGCCACATGGCACTAGGGGTTTTTTTACTTGTAAGCCAAGTGCATTACTGTAGAATTCAATGGCCAGGCTGCCGAATGTAGCGACAACTGAGCCTCTCATTCAAGGTCTATATGGAGGATCTAAATATACTGTAGATGTTACTAAATTCCAATAATTTGAGAAAGATAGGTTCTCAGCTAACATGTATGTTATGGAAAAACCTTTAGCCTTAGGAAAACCACCTGCTGACTTACATAAAAATTCAAAATATTTTGGAGCAATTTACTATTCGAGATTGTGAAGAAGCAATGTTGTGTGTTTAGGAGTGGAAGCAGCTAGACTACTATCCTAAATTTGTAACGAACAAATCTTGTATACTCATAGGAATGCTCTAATACCATGTAATGAACAAATTTCGTATTCTCAAAGGAATTCTCTGATACCAATGTAGCAAACAAGGTTCGTTATAGCAGGTTAAACACTCCAAAAGACTTGGAATATGAAGATCTCCATTGAAGACACAAGAATATATATTAAAATTTATGACTGAGAATGATGTTACAAATGAGAGTGAGGGTCTACTTATATACCCTAATCAGGTGTCCCTTTATGAATGATCATGTCCTTAGGGACATGCCTTTTCATTAACTAATTAATCATTATTTATGATGTGTTATATTTACATTATTTATATCTGTATTTTATTCATAACATTGTCTTCCTCAAAAAGATTTTTCCTGAAAGTTTGTTGATGAAAAGGCTTGATATCTTTTTCTATTTTGAATATCTTATATTCTCGAAACTTCCATCTTCGTTGATACAAGACAATATGATCCTCTAAGTGATAAACAAGATTGTCGCACTGAGAAAGGATCGGGCCATCCTAGATCAATCTTCTCAGGCACTTTGCAATTACTTGATAGTTGAGATAAATTGATATCATCAGACTGGATTGTGATGAAATCATTATCCTTGGAAACATAAGTCTGTTGTTTCTGTTTTGATTCATACAAATACGTGAATTGATTGAGTTGTCTGCTCTTGTGATTCAGATGTAGATAAGGAGTTATTTTGGTTTGTCTTTCCTTTATCACGTGTGTAGCAATATTATGATTTACTTCAAGTGACGACATTGTTGAATTGGTTACAAAACCTTCACTTGGGATGTTCATTGTCTAAACTGCAACATCTAAGTGTGCCTTTTCTTTAACTGGCTTGTCTTATTTATGAGTTGTGATATTCACTCGCTTAATATTTATTTATTTTTCTTCAACTTTGACTTCTACATTCAATGCTTCCTTCTCGATAAGTTGTTGTACCTTGTTTTCCAATGACTTATTGTCCTTCTTAAGCTTCTTAATTTGCGTTAGTATTTTTCACTATGTTCTTTAAGCCGAGAAACTTCTTCATTTTTGTTAGCGGTGATCTTGTCAACTTCTCTTAGCATATTTTGTAGTAATTTTTTACCTTCTTGAGAAATTATTTTTGAAATATCTTGTATGTCTTATGGTGTGACTGAATCTGGCTTCAAAGTAATGACTTGTAGCATTATTTTTTTCTTTCTGTATGAAAATGTCAATTTTTTTTTTTTTTTTTGGTATTTAGGATAAAGGACCCTAAGGTTTCCATCCAGGGCGAACCCAAAATAATGTCACCTTGGTCATTTCATAGGGTTTAAACAGAGAATTGTGGTGTAAATGTATAGTCACCAATGTTTAATTGTAAATTGGTTATGTCATATTTTTTGTTGTCAAAAAAAATCTATTTTTTCGCTTATATTTGACTCAAGAATCACTAAATGGTTTGCGATTTTAGGCTTTATATAATTTTTACCTTCGGCAGGTGAGATAGAAATAGTAACATATTTTCCTGCAATAGACCCTTTAATTCTAAATAGTACTGAAACATAATTATGTGAGGTTTCCAGAAATATTCCTTCATTTCAAGACTAGAATCCATTATTTTTTCTTCAATGGTTGACTCCATTTTGTTTTGTTGAGATGGAATTAAGGTTTAAAAGGCAACACTTTTATTCTTATTATTAAATTATAAATTGCTTCCTCTTATTTTTAATGGAATTTGAGATTATAAAAATATATTCTCTTTCCTAATCATTTTTTTTCTTTGTAATTTTTTTTATTCCACTAAATTAATATTAAATAAAATTTCAAAAGTAATCTTTTTTTTTTTATAATTATTCCACTAACTCACTATTAAAATACTTTGGCAAGTGTTAACTTATAATCCCTTGTCCTTTTACTTCAAATTTTACATAAAGGCTTGACAGAATTGGGCAATTATTTTTTTAATTCTCTTCAATTGAACGTTTAATAAACCTTAAAATTTAATAAAAACTTTATGAATCTTTATGACTTCTTTTAGATGGAAGTTGAACTTTATATATATATTTTTAATATATATAATGAAATATTTCAACTCTTTTTACTATAACCTTGACAGTGGCAGGTATATGGAAGTAGAGACGATTGTAGGATGGTTGGCAAGACGACCAGTCGTGACAGTCGAGTAGGCAGAAGAAGCGATGAATGATGGTGAAGGATAGGGCCCAATGAATAGGAACGACGATTGGCATGGAATTTGAGGATCCTTGGTGGAAAGTGATGGAACCAACGTACGCACAGTGAGTTGGGGGTGACAGAATAGGGACTTGCGCGTGGCGGAAAGAACACAGGGAAGCGGACGCTCGGGTGACTATGATGGAAGTTTATCAACGACAAGTATGCAAAGGATGAGGTGTAGAAAGGGTTTGGTGGATGTGTTGTATGGTGGATTCTTCAGGCAATAGATGGAATTTCAGGGGAGTTCTGGCAGGTAGCAGGGTGTGACTGCATTCATGCGTGGTTGGAAGAAGGTGTGAGCGACTGACAAGGGGATGAATGGATCAGTGAACTATCAGCGACGCCAAATTTGTTACCCGACGGGTAGAGTGTCGAAGTGTGGAGTGACTGTCTGTGGCTCCAAAGAGGATCAGGCTGCAGTGGCAACGACAATACTGAATATGGATTGTGTGTGACAGAAGAATTTGCAACAGGCGAGTAAAATGGTTTCAAACAACAATTGTGTGTGGGCATAGGGGCGGCATCAAAGACTGCAACAGGCAGGAAGTAATGAGGTCATGAGAGGAGTCGAACTGTAACGGATACATGAATGAGTGACTGCAGGATATGGTGGTGTGGTGGAGTTTTGGCGGCTCAGTCGACGGCTGTAGCGATCCGTCACGGTGGCCGAGTAGTTGTTTTTTAAATTTAATTTATTTATATTGTAGAATTGAGACTTCTGTGATTAGTCATAGTTGTAAAGAGAGCTTCAGCGTAAATCACATAAGAAGGACTTTGGTCGACGCGTTTCGAACCAACCAATGTGGTTCATCATCAGGACGAGTTGAAGATACAGATCCAGATCAACGTGTTAAATAGCCTAAGCAGAGACTCCAACGGCTAAAACAATCTAACGGCTACTTTTCCACCCAAGAGCCCCAGTCAAACCTAATAAAATACCATTATATTCACGGAGGTTAATAATTCATTTGTTTAATATAAAATATTGCTCTATTATGTATAAAAATATATAGAAATGTGTAAATGTATATATGTCAATATTTATTTAAATGATTCGTTCATTAAATATATCCAAATATATATGTATATTCCAATAATTTATTATTATACCTAATTTTATTTTAAAAACCCTAATTTTATTATTGTTGTAATTGAGTTTAGTATTATTTATAATTAATATGTAGTTAATTTTATAGAAAAAGGTTAAATTAGGTCAATTACAAATTAATTTATTAAAAATAAATATTAAATATATATAAGGTAATAATAATATATATAATTAATAATATTAAAATGAATTAATTTATTAATATATTAATATATATATGCCCTAAATAAAAACTTAGGTTGGTTATACATAATAATTTTATAGAAAAAAGGTTAAATTATGTCAATTAAAGATTAATTTATTAATTCACTACAATAATGTTATATATTAATTATTAATATAATATGTATGAAATAATAATATATATAATTAATAATATTAAAAATAAATAATTTATTAATATATTAATATATAAGTGTCCTAAAAATACTAGGTTGCGTAATTCATTAATATATTATTAATAATAACACCTATAAAAGAATGTTAATTGAATTGACCTTAGATTTAATATTGTTATTAATAAAATGAATAATTTACGCTCGATTGTAAAGAATTCTACATAAAAAGGAGAGGATGCCTACGAAGAGGATAATCATAAAAAGAGACCGGGGGACACGACGAACAAGGGAAAAACCCAAAGCTGCCAACGATAAGCGATACCAGACTCACAAAAACTACGCCCACCCAAAGAAAGCACCTAAGACGAGCAGAGGGGGGGGGGGAAGAAACCCTAGGATGACAATGCAGGGATCCAATTTCTACTTACCTTCCACCCATCATCTCTGTTGAGATTGATGGGTCTTCGCTCAATTTCAATAGCTTCCCCTAACTTGCGATGATGAAACCGATCAACCCTGGCAATGACTTTGGCCTCCTCAATGCAGACATGATGCTTAGTTTTGTTCACATGCTCTGCTAGAGCCGAGGACTTTATTCTACCATGCCTCAGGTCCGCTGCATGCTCACTAATTCTCTGCTGGATGGAGCGCCCTGTTTCACCTATATAAGGGGTCCCACATGAGCAAGGAATCAAATAGACACCTTTCATGTCTTTAGGGTCGACCGGATCCTTTACCGACCTCAGGGAGTTACGAATGGTTCTAAGAGGCCTGAAGGTTGAGGGGATATCAAACCTTCTAAGGATCCGAGCAATCCTATCGGTGGTCCCTTGGACATAGGGAAGGTGGACACCAGGATGGCGCTCTTTAGGCTCTTTTTTACTGAACGCATTTTTGGAGGCTGTAAGGAACGCCTTCCGACCAAGGTGCCTGCTATATCCGTTATCCACAAAGACATCAAGGAGGTGGTTTTTCTCCCTATCCAGGTTTTCTTTATCCGAAATCCTGAGGGCACGTGTAGCCAAGGTGTTGAGAACACCCATCTTCTGAGCAGGGAAATGATGGGAATCAGCATGAAGATACTGCTCAGTGTGAGTCTTCTTACGGAACACTGCGTGGGAGAGAGAGCCGTCCTTCCTCCTAGAAATAAGAATATCCAGGAAAGGGAGG
>APFE030157313.1:7936-20339 GCA_000404065.3 Pinus taeda
CGGGTAAGAATTCTCTTTCTTTTGTTCACTGTTTGATTTATCAACTGAATAATGACTTGAGGACAAGTCAAAACTTTTGTGGGGGAGAGAAGCATCAACATTTTGTTCTTTTATCTCTCCATTGTAAATTCTTAAAGATTTCTTATCTCATATCCTCACTGTAAATTTCCAAAGCAGTTTGTTCCAGCATTCCAGATTTCAATAAATAAGTTGTTTTTTCATTTTTTTATCTCAGAGGGACCTGGTTATAAACATTATGCAGGGGGACCTGTTCTATCCAGAAGACCATGCTATCAACACCAACAATAATGGGACCTGTTTAAGACACATAAAAGGGACCTGTTAAGAGACTGTTACTTCAGGGTTACTTTAACAAAGCTTCATCAAGTTTCTACAAGGATTAACAGGTTGTTGGGCACCAAGACTTCATCAAATACCCAAGCTCAAGGAACCTGTATACATATAAGGAGCTGCATGAAAATCTTCAAGATTTCAGAGGGACTTGTTGCATTCAAATCTATCTCAGGGGACCTGTTATGAACAACAAAGAATAGTCAAAAGAGACTAGTCCTACTCAGCATGCCAATGCAACAACAACCAACAAAAGTGTAGTATGTTCCTTATTCTTAACATTTAATTTCTTAGATTAATTTTTAATGTTAAATTTAATGACTGTGATTGTTATGATCGATTTCAAGGACACTACATTTTCCATCATCCCTTATCTCACTGATTCTTATCACCTTTCATACTTCAACCTATTTCATACCTCTAAATCCATTACCCTTTTCATATCAACCTTGTTATGCCAAACGCATCCTACAACCATACCAACATCTTCCATTTAGCCGAGTACCAATAGAAACAGGACACGTGGTGGATTGTGTTTTAAAAAAATAAAGGTAAAGAAACAAATGTTAAAGCGGGCCTATTCATTGTATTCCATATAGCCGAATTATGATTCCACCACCCGACGTAGCTAAATGATTTAGAGGACTCCTTGAAATCATACCCCAGTATTGCATATACGCTTCCAGCGCTCCTATGATGGCATATATATAAGCGGTACAGCCATTCCTCTGTTCCCAAAGATGAATACGCTATGAAGTAAGTGTAGTTGGTTATTTCACCATCATTCTCAATTATTTCACACTGGCATTTAACTCCCATGACTTCAATAGTAAGGATTGAAAGCAGTGAGCACCACAAGAGGGAAATATAACCATTCGATTTCGACTCCCACCAAAGTCACAAGACAGTCAACCGAGCATCATACTGGATATTCAGGGAGCGACACCATCAGGTAACAAATTGAAATTTCTTTGTTGAAATTGCAAAACATAAACAGAGAAGAGTTAGAGCACGACCCTCTGCCAAAATGACCAATAGGGTTGAGCCGAGCATGTTCGACAATTCTCAATATCATGAAGATTGGATTTCAATTCTCATAGAGATACAGTGGTTGCCGTTTTTAGATAAATTTCATGGAAGTAATGAAGAGGTTACCAAACAATTCTCTTTCACATTCAATGGAGAGAAAACCCTGATAGGTAACTTCTCATTCAGGGTTTCAGAAGACACCATAGTCCAGTCAATAGGGATCAGCCCAGAAGGGGAGAAGTACTTTAAGACAAAGCAATTTAAAGAGAAGTCATGCACTCAATTTATGTCTAGATCCAGAGTCTCATCAGTTAACTGGAAGAAAGGTGTCCCAAGGAGTTGGTTGATGCATCCCTGGGATGAGATGGTCTATATCCTCCAAAAATTTGTAACCTGCGAAGGCCGTTACAGTATTGTCTATCTATACCATATTAAATTACTGCTACACTTGAAAAGGTAGTGTGCTATTAGTCTACCATATTTTCTATTACAAACCCTAACTAAGATGTTGAAGACCATCCAAAAGAAGAAGGGAAATGAAGACAAGAGCCTATATCACTTTGGCTTAATTAAAATTCTTATTGAGCATGAATTGCACAGAAGAGGGAAAATGTGGAAGGAGTTCTTAGCTGCTAACCAAATTAAAGATGAAGAAGACAAAGAAGAATTGCAGGAGAACTCAGGATTCATGAAGGATATCAATGAAGAGATCCCAGTATCCAAAGAAAGCAAGGTGCCTCCACCTGTGAGCAGCATAAGGACTAGGAAAATGAGAAAAGAAGATGCTAAGAAGGCAGAACAAGATAAAATTTTCACCACTTATTCAAGAAGAACAAGGAGAGCACCAAAAGCCCAGTTACAAGAAGACCAGCTTGAATCCAATGCACCTATACAAATGGATATTGAGAGTAGTGTCCACTCACCACCAGGACCAGGACATGATATAGAGGTTGAAAGCAATAACAAGCAAGAAAAAGGTTCACCACCTCCCATTAAGAAACAAAAGAAAATGGAGAAACAAATTGAGAAATTAAAGGAAGAACTCATGGAGGCTAATATGCTAGAAAAATTTATCAAGAAAGAAAATGAAATGCTCCGAGCGTAGAGTAAAGAGACTCAAAAGAAGAATGAAAAGTTAAGGGAGCGAATCAATGAACTAGAGGCTGAGCAAATAGATATTTGTAATTGGGCCACTAAGTGGTACAATCAGAAGAAGACCCTCAAAGAAAAATACAAAAGATTAAAGTAGGAGCTCCATGGTCAGAAGATGCCTAGGTGAAAAAGAATGTGGACACATTGCTAAAGGCAGCAGAGGTACAGGCAGGGACAGAGTTCAAGGGAAACACTTCGAGGTTAGCATGAGGACATGCTAATTCATTAAGTTGGGGAGAGATGTTGGTACCATCCCATGACCTCCTTTTTCCTCCTAAAACATATCATTTGCCTACTTCTTTCCATCATATACCTTTTAGATCCCTTGAAAATTGATTAGTTAATAGTCCTATAGTTATTAAAATGCATTAAAATTGATTTAGGAGTTTTATGTTAACGAATTAGGAATTTTTGGTAAAATGGCTACAGGAAGTTCCAACATCCTGTAATTGGTTCATTGTTTGAAATGTGGCATGACAGCTAGGCTAGAGCGAAGGGTAGGGATGAAAAGTAGAATGTCCAAGCATGGACGAACGCCTATCCTACAGTAGAATCGACCCTCCTACATGCGCGGTCAACGAAGGTCAAAGTATAGCATGTTGGCGACAAAGGCAACAACAGCAAAGAATTCTAAATTGATTTAGTTTTGTTCCCTTTTTGAAATCAGTTTAGGATAGAAACATTTTAAAAATCACGACATGATAAAAGCGGCAACAGCCACATCATGAATGTACATTTGTTTTCGAAATGTAAGGGTTGTAAAAACATATGTAAACACAGTTCTGAGTAGTCAGTAATTGGTTATCGTTGTATCGTTTAAAAACAGAGTTTGAACTTAATATCAAAGACATAGTTGCAGTCACAATATTTTCCTTGTTGCGTTGATTTGATAATCGGTTGATCATAGTCCAGTATACCTTTGGAACACGGACGGGCCCTGCGTTAACTTGGTATACTGTCATTTCCTTTTCATTCGCAACTTAGGGTATTAAATGATATGCACAGTAATTAGAATTGGTTGTTGATTTCAATAGAATGCGTATGGTTTATGTTTATGATAGTGCTTGAACAGTTCATCACTGAGATCATGAATCGTATCCTGTAAGGGATTCGATCCTTTTTTGTCTTTTAAAGCAATGTCATGAACTCTATTATCATTTCAAAGTGTGCTTATGATTTCTGTATGTTTTTATCTTGCATGAATATTAGTGAATGCTGAGTATTTGTTGAACAAGGGTTTTATGCATAATGTCTCTGTAAGGAGATTGAAATCTTGGTTTGTAGTGATACACAGTGTTTTAATTTGGTAAATGAATTGAATGACAGTGTTGTAATTAGGTAGATTAACTGAGTGACCTAAGTGTTTGGGTGATAGGTAACATACCTCAATCTTCCGTAAAGAAGTCATATGACCTACCATCATAACCACTTAGCTAATAATCCTTTATGTCTATATACTTTAGACGCATGCCTCTAAGTCTACGCATCTTGGTCGATAATAAATATAGCTTAGTCTAGCACCCTAGACAGGACACTACAATCTTCATTATCCAAGTGGAAGCAGGAACTATCAGAGAGAACACACTAATCAAGATCCCAAAAGATGACTCACCTCTCTGTAATCATCTATATATGGATCCCTAATCACAGAGATCCAGAGGCTAGAATTTTGTAATCTATAGAGAAGTGTTGTCAGTATTCTTGTGTACATTCACAGTGTTGGGTGATTTTTCTTTGCTTGAGGTGAAAGAAGGGCTTCTTAGCTGTGAGGATGATTGCTGGGTCAGAGCTGCTCATGGTTGTAATCCTCTTGCTATTTTATCTGACTAAAGCTATGCTTGTTTTCCTCATACCTTTGGTGTACTAATGTTTATCATATGCTTGTTATATGGTTAATGCTAATCTGATCCTACATTATTTGCGTGAATTCTAAGGAACCTTGTGTTTCTTGGCATAGAGTTATGTTGTTGTGAATCTTACATTCCTTTTGAAAGCTGAACAGACAAAAGAGCAAGGCAGCCAAAACCATCAAGAACGGAGAGGGAATCGAGCGAGCAAAGACTTAAGGTGGCTCTTGGTTCTCCTCTCATCTATTTTCATAAAAGGAATCAATAGTAGACTTTGATTGCTTGTTTCTAAGATAGCCACACATCTTAGTGGGAATAACAGCATCTGTGTGGACACTATTCGCGTATAACACATGGACACAACAATATAATAAGGGGGTTGCACTAATAACAATAAGGGGTTACACTAGTAGTATAGGGACCTAACAGAGCTACTCTACTACATTAATGAAGAATAAAACATGTATTGATAAATCACACCATATCCTAATTAAGCATTTAAACAAATATGCTAAGCAAAATTGCTAAATCAACACTAACCTAATGCTGCTATCTAAGTTACAGAAGTAAAGAGCATCAAACTAAACTAATGAGTAAGAAAGGAAACTAAACTAAATTTGTTTTCACTTTTCTAGTTTTTTTTATGATCAGACAGTGTGAGATTTTGGTTGAATAACCAAATTGAAACTCAGGAGTGGCGGCATTTAAATGATATGAAGAACAACATTTGGGAAGGAATCAAGTGAAAGAGCAAGAGAAGATCGAAATCAGCGAAAGGAAGACGTAATGAAGCAGCAGTGCATAGGAAGATGAGTGGCAAAGATATTATCGCAAGAGATTATGTGAATAGATGGATGAACATGATTAACGAAAAATGAACGGTGAAGATCTTATCACATGAGATTGAGTTAATAGATGGATGAATAGGATTAACGAAAGATGAGCAGTGGAGATCTTGTCACGTAGTTTAAGTGAATCGATCGATGAACAGGATTAACGGGAGATGAATGGTAAACATCTTATTGCAGAGATTAAGTGAATATATGGATGGATCACATTAAGTCACGTGGCGACAGAAGGAAAAAAAAATGCACGGAATGATGGAGCAGTCTTCATAGGTGGTAAGCAGTTTCTCGCGTGCCCTCAAAGTTGTAAGTGGAATTCCTAAATTTTTCACGATTAGCCTAACTGAGTGACATGTAGCATGAGAAAACCACTTTTCTTGCATGCTCTTGATCAGATATCAGTCGTGTAAGAATTCGTGTGAGATTGGGCGATAGTTGTTGGATCGTGTGGGATTGATCAATGGTGGAGACCAACCAATTTAGTTGGTGAGAGGGTGATGCGATAGCCATTGGATCAGGCGAGGTAGATCGATGGTGGATATGTGGAGCACCTAAAGTCAAACGTTGAAATGAATATAGGTGGTAAGAAGTATCTCGCGCGCACTGAGAGCTATAAGTGGAATTCCTAAATTTTATGTGATTAGCCTAAGTGAGTGACACGTAGCACGGGAAAACCACTTTTCTCGCATGCTCTTGGTCGAGTATCAGTCGTGAAATAATTCACGTGAGATTACACAATAGCCATTGGATCATGCAGGACAGATCGGCGATGGAGATTAGGAGCACCTAAAGTCAAAATTTGAAATGAATATGCGACACACGGTTAACGGTGATTGGTCAGGTTTTTTATGGATTAGAGGGTAAGGAGATCTATAGCTATAATCTAATTAAGACGTGATCTATTGGCTTCCGCATATATTATGCATGAAGAAAGTGCTGAAGGAAATGAGAATATGAGTGAGATCTTATTACATAAGGATAACTATGAAATGAACCAAGTACTGAATCAAGACGACAAACTCCAAAGCTCATGCAAGAAATAGAAATCTATGTTTTTGGGGTTGTTGAAGGGTCTCCTCCTCAAGTCATGGTCCTAGAGGGAGGAGGTGAGGCTGAGACACCTGCTGACAACCTTATGGGGATCTTTTTCTCCTTGCTAACCTACTAATTAAAGGAAGGAAAAAATGGAAGCAAACTAAAACATAACCAACCTACGCTATACTGTTGTAATGGAAATTCAGATACTTAAGAAAATGAACAATTAAACCATGAATCTATGTGCTACACTGTTGTAATGGAAATTCAACTACTTAAGAAAATGAGAGATTAAACCATGAATCTATGCGCTACACTGCTGTAATGGAAATGCAGCTACTATTAATCAAACGATTAAACCATGAATCTACACTAGCATACATGTACAATAAAGATGAGCCTTAGTTGCTAGGGTTTGGTCCTAACCCAAGAGCTTTAGCCCTCTGAGTTAACTCAGTGTTGGCTCAAAACAAAACTCATTATTATTATCAAAACAATGGATTACATCAAAAACTGTCACAAGTCTTGCAGCTCGAAAATAAAGTAGAGTTTTACAATCAAAAGTCCAAATCCTATTGACCTCCTAGGCCTCTCTACTTATATGATTGAAGTTTTCAACGAATTCCTTAAAATTAGGGAGGATCAGCTCCCAAACTTGAGATAAACTGGTGCTTTCACTTTCACTTGCTCGACTGCCTTCTAGTCTTAATGATTTGGTTGTTTTCACTCTGATTTGATGGAGGAATATTCGAATGGAGGGTTAGTAAATGAGGAGGATTTACCTCCTATGATTCTTCTCCTTTGTCCCATTCGAGCTTTGACCAAGGTTTTTTCCAAAATTCCTTGATTTTATCCTTTAATCCTGTGTTAAATGCACATTAGACCACAAAGGAAAATATCCAACTCTAACTCATCTCATAAACAAAATATAATCAAAATTATGCAATAAGTTGTGAAAATAGTTGGTTTGACTAATATAGGAAGTGAATTAAGGCCCATATAATTACCCAATGATGAGGCTCATCATCACCCCCTACTAAAAGTGTTCCTCATCCTTTGAGCAACTTATTCCATGTCCATGTCCTTCATGGCTCTGGTAGCCTCTCTGACATCCCATGCCTCTGTTGTGGTCTCTTCTTCTTGTTCATAGAAGCATGCTTTCCTCTCTACCTCTTCCCACTTCCTCTTTTCCTCTTCTTCTTTTCTCCCTTCTAGCATCCCTAGGAGTAGTGGTGGACTAAGTTTTAGGCCTATCCAATTGACCTTCAACCTTTCCATTGATTTCTTATACATAGGTGCCATGTTGAGTGTCTCTCTCAACCTTTGAGGGAAGTGATATTCTCTAGTCTTCAAGCTGTGTGGCAGTGTGTTCCATCTCCTTAAGCAAGCATGTATATTATCATCTCCTAGTAGCCTAAACATATCCTCAAAATGTGAAATTTCTTGCTCTTGGGTAGCATGATATCTAGCTTCCAGCTAAGGATCATTTGCAATTAGATTATGGGTGCTAATTAGGGCCATGGGATTTGATTGTTCAGCTCTGATGAAAATAGGTTCATTATGCTCTCTAGCTAATATTATTTTCATCTCTGCAGCCCTTGACTCTTCATGGTTCATCTATGATGCTAAAGCCATTAATCGCATATCTCCTAGCTTGACATTAGGATCCCAAACATTCATGTCTGTGAGGGCCATGTTGTGCAATTAAAACTCAGCCATTTTGGCCCTATCCTCTAGTGTACTTTGATCACAAAGATCAATAAACTGCATGTAGTCCTGAAATGGCATGGTTACCCTTTGTGTTAGTGTTTTAATATGAAATTGAAGCCATTGTTCTCTCAGTTAAAGAGCATAGGATTTAGTTGGCATCCTACATTGGATGGCCTCCAAGGAGAGGTTGGCCATACATGCTAGTTGGTTTTCCCTTTCCTGCAGTTGTCCTCTCAACCATGAATTTTCCCTCTCAATTTGATCTCTTATTATTGCTTCTATGTCCCTTAGTGTAGGGGAATATTCAATCTCAATTGGGCTTTTTATGATATTTGTGGCTTCCCTTGTTTGATTCTTGTGCTCTTTCTTGTTGATATTTGTACCTTCTTTCTTTCCCTTTTTACTTGACTGGGGTGCTGAGAGGAGTGAGGGCAGTTGCTACCCCCCCTTAGGGGCCTCTGGAGACACCCTAAGTGACTCCTCCTCGTGTTCTTTCCCTTCTGTTTCAATGCCTTCTTCTTCTCTATTTTTCTTATCTTCCTTCTCTTGTTGTTCTTTCTCATCTCCATCAGTTTGTTCCTTCATTTCCTCCTCTATTTCAACATCATCCTCCTTCTCTTCTCCCGCTTCATCATGTTCCTCTGTATTAGTTTTTTCTTTGTCCATCTCATCCCCATCTATTTCTATATCTTCTTCTTCTTGTTTTGACTCCCCCTTACTGACATAAGGACTAACATCATAGGTGAGGGTTTTGATGTCATTTTTTGTTGGTAATTCTCTGAATATTGACCATGTTATAGGGATCCTAAGGTTTTGGAGGGAATCCTCAATGAGGATCCCGATCAACCCATGGTGAGCCAATTGTTGGGAATTCCCTTCCTTTACTTTGTTGCTGGAGTCTATGAGTGATTGCATCAAGAAATATGGTATGCTGAGTCTTTGGTGAACTGGTGTTGCTACCCCAAATCTTAATTCTTCAATCATCCTAAAATGGTAGCCATAAACAAAATCGTATGTATGGAATGGAAAATGAGGTGATGGGGTATGGTGAATGAGGTTGATGGTAATGAATGAGGGTGGCGGATGACGTGGAGGAGATGAGATGGAGTGGAGTGATTGGGGTGGCCCACTGTGGGGGTAGTGAGTTTATGAGATGTTCATCAAGCTTGAACCCCCCTGCAACAATCTTAGGTTGTAGATCTCAGTCAAACACCTTGACGTTATGGTGAACTGTGGGGGTTGAGCCTAAGTTATAACTCGTGCTCGTTTCTCCCCTGTAGAGCACTTTATCTTCCTCTCGAACTCATGCTTACTTAAATCTTGTGCTATCGCTCAAACTTTAATATGGTTTGGGGCCCCACCTTACATCGGATTTGAATGCCATCAAAAGTAAATCATTGTTTTTGGACTCTTGCATTCTCTTTTGATTTTAAAAAGAATTTCCTTTTTTCCACCTAACTGTCTGCTTTGTTGAGGTGGCCATGTTAACTGGCTAGCTTTTCACTTATAAACCAACTACCTTGTAACCCTTACAAATTTTGATCAAATGATGCATATGAGTTAGTGAGCAGGATACTTACCTTCGATCTCAATGCCATGTTGAAACTATCAAAGATCAGAGGTGTTGCGTTGTTTATTTGTTGCATGGTCATTCTTCTTCCTCCTCTGCTGTCTGTTGTCTGTTGTTTACTGTCTGTTGGCTGCTGTCTATTTTCTGGTGCTCCTAGATCGTCCTAGTGAAGACCTATAGCTGACGATTGATATTCTGTGGGATAGGCTGCTACAAGACCTAACAAACCTACCATTCACCCTCAGATTTCTCCTTGTATGTTTTCGGGGGATCCTATAGGAATATAGGGGATCCTGTAGAAAACATAGTCTTCGCCTACATAGAAGAAATGAAGAGAAAAAAACAATGGAATTGATGGAGAGATGCATGGTAAGGAGTGGAGGAGATGGATATATGTGAGGCAGGGTTCCCTTTGGATACTCTTTTTGCTCCTTGATTGTCTTTCTCTTCCACCTGCAAATAACAATTACATCTTTTTATCTCTTTTATTTTTTTATTTTTTTGAAAAACACCTAGGCAAACTTAGAGAGGTTTTCACCCTAGATGTCTTCCCTAGCCACCTCAAGGAAGGTTTTCACCTAGGGATCTTCTTATTCTTCTTTCTATTTTTTATCATCCTTGGGCCACCTCATGAGGTTTTCAACCCAAAGATGGGACTCAGGTGCCTCATGGAGGTTTTCACCTGAGTCACATTTTTATTTTTTTGCAGTGACCTGATGATGGAGAAGCTAGAACTTTCTCCACCATCATCACTATTTTATTGATATTGTCAATGAAATCTTTCTTTAATAAATGCCTCTTGTACATTTTGAATCGGCGTCCATTAACAAGCAATGGAATGGATTATTCATCTATAGTTCTGATTTGCACTAAACCATTATCATGGCATATTTCCACCACATAAGGTCCGAGCCATCTTGTCCTTAGCTTTCCCTTGAAGTCTTTATACCTAGAATCATATAACAATGCCCAATCGCCCTCTTGAAATTTCTTCTCCTTAATATGTCTATCATGCCAGATCTTCCTTTGAAGCTGAACTATCTCTGTATGTAGGAGGGCCTACATTCTGAATTCATCCAAGCCATTCAAATGGAACAATCTTTCTTTATGTGCATGACTGAGATCCAAATCTAGTTGTGTTGCCATCCTCAATGTGTTATATTCAAACTCAATGGACAACAAAGCCTTTTTCCCATAGACCAACTCATAGGGTGTAAATTCAATGGTGGTCTTCCATGTTGTATTATAGGCCTAGGAGGCCTCAACTAGTCTCTCTACCCAATCCTTCCTGTTGTTGCTTACTACCTTGGTTAAGATGCTCTCCAGTGCCTTGTTGGTCACCTCCACTTTCCCATTAGCTTGTGGATGATAAGGAGTGGAGCTCCTATGCTTGATTTTGTGATGGTTGAGTAGTTCTTCAATCATGTTGGAGGTAAACTAGCTGCCTTGGTCTGTGACTAGCTCTCTAGGGTACCCAAATTTGTAGAATACATTCTCCCTTAGGAACTCAGCCACCTTCTCTTCTGTTGTTGCCTTAATCACCTTGGTTTCAGCCCACTTAGTCAAATAATCAGTGCACACAATTATGTACTATTTTTTCTTTGAAGGAGGGTTGATAGGTCCAATGAAGTCCATGCCCCACTTGTCAAATGGCTTGAAAGTCACTTGAGGTTGTAGGGGCATTTCATCTCTTGGAGTAGGCTTTCCCATCCTCTGGCACCAATCACGCTGAATAATGTACTTTTTCACATCCTGATGAAGAGTGGGCCAATAACATCCCACTTGTAACGCTTTGAATGTTGTCCTCTTTGTTGCAAAGTGACCTCCACAAGGCCCATCATGAGAGGTCAAAAGGATGTTGAAAACTTCCTCTTCCCTTACACACCTTCTCAATATTTGATCTGGGCCAAGTTTGAAAAGATTTCCCCCAATCCAGGCGAAGGGGGTGATTTTCCTGACTATCTTGCTCTTTTCTTTGGAGGGCAAGTTTGGTGGGAACTGTGTTGATACCAAATAGTTTGCTATATCAACAAACCATGGGGAGAGAACTAAAATAACAAACAAATGCTCGTATGGCAACCGGTCATCCACCATTCCTTCTTCTCCTATAGGCAGATTCATCCTAGATAGAAAGTCTACAACAACATTTTCCTTACCAGGCTTATCAACAATAGTTAGATTAAATTGTTGTAATAAAAGAAACCATCTTATAATTCTAGCATTCACATTTGGTTTGTTCATTAAATATTTGATTGCAGCGTGGTTAGTATGCAAAAATGTTTGGTAGCCTGTAATGTAATTCCTAAATTTGTTTAGTGAATGCACAATATGCAGGAGTTCCTTTTCAGTAACAGTATAATTTAGCTTAGCCTTTGATAGGTTCTTACTGATAAAATAGATGGCATAAGGTAGTTTCTCCTCTACCTAACCTAAGGCTGCTCCTATGGCTTTGTGTGAGGCATCAACACGAATATGAAAAGGGAGGGCCCAATTTGGGCCTCGAAGAATTGGTGCAGTGGTTAACTTACCCTTTAAAATGTCTAAGGCCTCTTGACAGCTTTTTGACCATATAAACTCAGAATCTTTGGTCAAGAACCCAAATAAAGGAGAAGCCAACTTGCTGATGTCCTTTATGAACCTTCAGTGGTATCCAGCTAACCCCAAGAAACTCTTGACATCCCTCCGCTTTTGTGGAGGTGGAATGCTTTGGATGATTGCTATTTTTTCTGGGTCCACCTGCAGTCCTTGCTGAGATATTGAATGATCTAGCACGGTCCCTTCAGTCATTAAGAATTCAAATTTTCCTGGACTAAGAGACAAGTTCATTTCAATGCATTTGTGCAATACTTTGCCTAGGTTAGTCA
>APFE030157313.1:20812-36089 GCA_000404065.3 Pinus taeda
TCAACTCCCTGTAATCAACACAAATCCTCCACTTACCATTTTTCTTAGGAACTAACACTAAAGGAGAGACCCACTCACTGTTAGAGATAGGGTAAATGAATCCTGCATCTAGCAGTTTTTGCAGTTCTTCTTTGACTATATCTTTAAGAGTTGGATTCATCATCCTTTGTGGTTGCCAGGCTTTCTTGAAACCTTCTTTGATGTATATGTGATGAGTACACACTAAGGGGTGTACTCCCTTCATTTCCTTGTAACTCCAAGTGAAGACTTCTAGGTTTTCTCTCAACATGTTGCATAGATTTTCCTCTTCGAGAGCAGAAAGAGATGGATTAACTTTCAAAGTTTTCTGTGGGCCAAATTCTATGGTTTTGACATGGAGTGGGTTGGAATTGGCCAAGCATAAGTCAATTGGATTATTGTTCTGGGTTTCTCTTACTTCTTCTTCTAATGGTAACAAACTAGGAGTTGGACTTTGGAGCAGGTGTTCAATTAAGTCATCCTCATCTTGATATCCTCCTCCTATGGTTTCTTCCAAAGCATAAAGTTGGGCTGAATAAGCCTCATCTTCTTCCTCCTCCTCCAACCATAAAGGTAAATCATGCTCTAGAGAAGATTGATCTTCTAGATTTCTACAGCATAAGCTAGGTATGATGTCTCTCCACTATATACTTGTTGAGCCTGCCTATTGTTTGGGTTCGGATTTGGCTGGGCAGGCATCTGGGGTTGCTTGGGTGGAGCAAAGTGTAGGAGTTGTGTTTGGGTAGGTGGTGGAGGCAATAGAGTTGTAGTACTGTTGTATTGGGGCCACCACACATGGAATGGGGTATTCCACTGAGGTTGTGGTGGAACATACGGTTCAAATGACTAGTTGGCTGGCTGGGAATGATACTGAGATGCATAGGACCAAGGAGGGGGTGTAGACAAGGAAGGATGAGCAAGGGGTCCCCAAGAAGGTATAGTTGTGGTTTGGTTGGGGTCATAATATGCATGGGATGACCCTTGCATACCTTGCTGGTATGGTTTAGGCCCAAGAGGTCTCCTTTGGTTAATGTAGCAAAGCTGCTCATTGACCCCTTCAGCTCCTTGATATACAACTTTGAGTCTGAGTAAAGAAGGGCACTTGTCTGTGGAGTGGTTTTCTTCACAGACCGAGAAAATCTCAATGCAGTTCAATGGACATTCGTTCCTAGGATGCCTCCGGGTGCATCTAGGACAAAATATGGCCAAGGCTCTCTCTGCTTATTATTGCTTCCTTTTGATATTCATGGTGTCCAATTGGAAGGTAGGGGTTTGCATCATCTCACTTTTGAAATCTTCCAGCATATTTCTAATTTCACCCTTGATGGATGAGTTGGAAGATGATGTATTGGCCATAGGTTGACTACTCCTCCTATTTTTCCTAGTTGCCCTAGAATGGTTTCTAAAGACAGTATTGATATCCTCATAGGGTAATTGGTAGATATATCCTCCTGCTAACAAATGTAAGGCATCCAGAATATCTTCCCTTACTGCTCTGAGCATGACTAGCATTAGTGACTCAGGTTTAAGTGTGCACCTGGCGCTTTTGTAACTGAGTTGGAATCTTTCTTCGTAGTCTTCTAAGGATTCATACTGGCCCATGGTCATCCTGAAAATCTCTTCTTTAGTATCCTTTGACCTACAGTAGTCCCTATATTTGTTGTTAAAAGACTGCTAGATCTGAGCCCAATTTGTGATGCTGTCTCCAGGTAAACCCATGAACCAGGGCAATGTTGCATCCTTAAGGGTAGATGGAAATAGTTTTAACTGTTTCTCATCATCTATATAGTCATAGGTTCGGCATATAACAAAAAACTCAAATAGGAAAGTGTGAGGGTCCTCTGTGGTCAGGCCATGGAAATGAGGTAGAGAAGAGGGGCTTATATTCTTCATCTTAGTGTCCCCATTTGTTTCCCTGTTTGGGAAGGCACCCTCAACTCTCTGTCTCTATTCCCTTTGTCATTTTGGTTTTCAGCCATTGGTTCAGTAGGAATGGGTTCTTCTTCTTCCTCTTCCCCTGTAGGTTCTTCAAATATGTCAAGTTACTCACCTAAAGGTTCCTCCAGTTCACAGCCACCAAAGAAGAGAGAAGGTTGGTTGTTGCATGCAATGGGGGTATTTGGCAAGAATTTCCCTAAATTATCCCTATTCTTACGAGGCATGAAAGGAAATGTTTTTGCGTTTTTTTTGTAAGATTTTTGTAAGCTGGAAAGTACTTTGTAGAAATGAAATTGTCAATTGATTAAAAACTACTGACAGGAAAAAACTACTTGCTAAATTGAAATTCTACTTGCGGAATGGAAAGGAATGCAAATAATGACAACTAAAAGAAAGGAAGCTACTAGATTAATTTTGTAGAAATAAACTAATGGAAGAAAATTGAAGACTAGAAATAGAAGGAAAGAAAGCAGTAATCACATTCTAGTCAGACACGTCCCCTCCAAAAAAGTGTTGAGTGCTAGTATTGTATCAAGGATGCTGCAACTCTTGGGCTACTAGCTTCACTTATCAACCCAGGGTTCATACAAACTTGGAGGTGATAGTGCTATATGCACAAGTATAAGTGAAGGCCCTACCTATTATCATTGTTCATTTTGCGAGAGACCCTAGGGGTTCCAAGCCAGACTTATATAGGGTCAGAAGAAGCCTAGTTCTTTGATGGAAGAAGAGAAAATCTATTCTAAGAGAGCTACTCTACTGCAGTAATGAAGAAAATGACATGTAATGCTAAATCTCACCATATCCTAATTAACCATTTAAATAGTTATGCTAAGCAGAATTGCTAAATCAACACTAACCTAATGCTACTATCTAACCTATAGAAGTAAAGAGAATCAAACTAAACTAATGAGTAAGAAAGGAAACTAAACTAAATTTGTTTTCACCTTTCTGGTTTTTTTTATGATCGGACAGTGTTAGAGTCTGATTGAATAACCAAATTGAAACTCAAGAGTGGCAGCGTTTAAATGATATGTAGAACAACATTCGGGAAGGAATCAAGTGGAAGAGCAAGCGAAGATCGAAATCATTGAAAGGAGGACGTAATGAAGCTGCAGTGCACATGAAGATGAGTGACGGAGATCTTATCACAGGAGATTACCTGAATAGATGGATGAACAAGATTAACAAAAGATGAGTAGCAATGATCTTACCGCAGGATATTGAGTTAATAGATAGTTGAACAGGATTAACGAAAGATGAGCGACGAAGATCTTATCATGGAGTTTAAGTGAATTGATGGACAAACAAGATTAACGAGAGATAAATGGCGCAGATATTATTGTGGAGATTAAGTGAATAGATGGATGGATCACATTAAGTCACATGGTGACAAAAGGGAAAAAATGTGCGGAATGATGGAGAGGTCTTCATAGGTGGTAAGCAGTTTCTCACGTGCCCCCAAAGCTATAAGTGGAATTCCCAAATTTTGCACGATTAGCCTAAGTGTGTGACATGTAGCACGATAAAACCACTTTTCTCACGTGCTCTCGATCAGATATTGGCCGTGCAAGAATTCGTGCAATAGTCATTGGATCATGCAGGATTGATCAACAGTGGAGATTAGCATAGATAGTTGGCCAGTGGGTGACGCCATAGCCATTGGATTAGGCGAGGCATATCGATGGTGGACATGTGTAGTTCCTAAAGTCAAATGTTGAAATGAATATAGGTGGTAAGCAGTATCTCGCGCGCCCTAAGAGATGTAAGTGGAATTCCTAAATTTTACGCGATTAGCCTAAGTGAGTGACACGTGGCACAGGAAAACCACTTTTCTCACATGCTCTTGGTCGAGTATCAGTTGTGCAATAATTCATGCGAGATTGCATGATAATCGTTGGTTCATGTGGGACAGATCAACGATGGAGATTTGGAGGACCTAAAGTCAAACGTTGAAATGAATATGCAACATGTGGTTAACGTAAATTTTTCATGTTTGTTATGGATCCGAGGGTAAGGAGATCAACAGCTATAATATAATTAAGACATGACCTATTGGCTTTTGCATATATTATGCATGAAGAAAGTGCTAAAGGAAATGAGAATATGAGTGAGATCTTATGACAGAAAGATAACTATGAAATGAACCAAGTACTGAATGAATACGACAAACTCCAAAGCTCATGCAAGAACTAGAAATCTATGTTTTTTGGGTTGTTGAAGGGTCTCTTCCTCAAGTCATGGTCCTAGAGGGAGGAGGTGAGGCTGAGACACCCGCTGACAACCTTATGGGGATCTTTTTCTCCTTGCTAACCTGCTAATTGAAAGAAGGCACAAATGGAAGCAAACTAAAACATAACCAATCTATGCTACACTATTGTAATGGAAATGCAGCTACTTAAGCAAATGAACAATTACACTATGAATCTATGTGCTACATTGCTGTAATGGAAATGCAACTACTTAAGAAAATGAATGATTAAACCATGAATCTATGCGCTACACTGTTGTAATGGAAATGCAACTACTTAAGAAAATGAATGATTAAACCATAAATCTATGCTAGGATACATGTACAATAAAGAGGAGCCTTCGTTGCTAGGGTTGGGCCCTTACCCAAGAGCTTCAGCTCTCTAAGTTAACTCAATGTTGGCTCAAAACAAAACTCATTCTTATTATCAAAACAATGGATTACATCAAAAACTGTCACATGTCTTGCAACTCGAAAATAAAGTAGAGTTTTACAATCAAAAGTCCAAATCCTACTGAGCTCCTAGGCCTCTATACTTATACAACTAAAGTCTCCAACGACTTCCTTAAAATTAGGGAGGCTCGGCTCCCAAACTCAAGATAAAATAGTGCTTTGACTTTCACTTGCTCGACCACCTTCTAGTCTTCATGATTTGGCTGTTTTCACTCCAATTTGATGGATGAATATTCGAATGGAGGGTTAGTAAATGAAGACGATTTACCTCCTATGATTCCTCTCCCTTGTCCCATTCAAGTTTTGACCAAGGTTTTTGCCAAAATTCCTTGCTTTTATGCTTTAATCCTGTATTAAATGCACATTAGACCACAAAGAAAAATATCCATCTCTAACTCATCTCATAAACAAAATACAATAAAAAGTATGCAATAAGTTGTGAGAATAGTTAGTTTGACTAAGCTAGGAGGTGAATTAAGGCCCATATAATTACCAAATGATGAGGTTCATCACTTGACACTCTGGTGTTGGATATAGGAAGCAATTGAATTCCTCGATTATATTAGAATGAATAAAATTATGGGTACTACTCGAATAAATCAACACTATTACATTTTCCTTCTTGATATATCCTTTTATCTTGAGAGTTTGAGGAGTGCTAATTCTTGTTAGTACATTACAAGACATGGTTGGATTCATTTATTATTTCTCTGGGGTTGGTTCCTGGTGTATATCCTCCTCTTTTGATGCTTCTTGTTCCTTTTCTTCATCCTCTTCAAAATCTATGTAGAATAATTTATTCTTAACACACGTATGAATTTTATCATATTTTGTATCACAACTATAACAAAGCCCTTTTGCTCTTTTTTCCTCCAATTGTTGTGGACTCAACCTTGTAGGTTGTGGAAGGCTAGGAACAACAATACTTCCATCTTCATAGTTGTGAGTGGCATAATTCCTTGTTGAAATAATGGTTCTTTCAACTTTTCTTGTCACCCTGAATGCCTTCTCCAATGATTTAGGTTCCCAAAAGAGAACCTCATGTTGGATGTTATCCTTCAAATTCCTTGTGAACACATAAATCCTATGCTCCTTTAGAATATCAGTTGCCCTGATATTTAATTTTTGGAAGTCCTCAATGTGCTCTGCCATTGAACCTTTTTGTTTGAGATTTATCAACTGGCTAAATAAGGTGTTGATCTTTCTGTCCTCATAATGTGCTATCATTTCCTACATAAAAATTGACCAAGTTTCAAGTGGTTTATGAGAACAAAGCTATCCATACCATACAAATGAATTGGATTCTAAATATAAAGATGCAATGCATACCTTTTGTGTGTGTTTCACATCATGGATATCACAATATTGCTCCATCTGTAGTATCCATGTTACTGGATCCTTTACATCAAACTTCCTCATACCTATATTTGGAATGTGGTGGTTCTTAAACCACACATTGGAATCTCTAAAATCATAATTCATATTCCTTTTTCCCTCATCCTTATTTTCATGAATTACCTTGTCACCATTGGGAAGCCTATCTTGCAACAACTTTGTCAATCCTTCCAACTTGATATTCATCACATCCATGTCTACTTTAAAAACCTCCATGTTGCCTTTTATTTTTTCTTCTAAACCATCCATGTTTGATTCCAATTCATTCTTGGTTACCTTTTGCGAGAGAGAAATTTGTTGCACTTGGTTTTGTGATTTTGATATATCATAGTGCATATCATGGTGCATTTCTTCCTCTTCTTCACGCGTCATTGATCCAAGTAACTCCAGAGGGACACACAAGACAAAGCGGACTGATGGAAGCTCAAAAATCAAAGTGCTCAGAAGTTTCTCGAACTAGGTTTAGGTTGTATATTTCGTCGTCCTAATCCAATGGTGTGAACAGTTTGTCAAAGTGAGTTCGTATGGAGAAGTTAGAGCAAGTCAAAGTTTAGGTTTGACTTGTTGACTGGGCAAGGTTAAGGACGACACATTTTGGACAAAAACCGGCCACCGGATTCCGGCTAGCTCTGGCTGGATTTTGGGTGAATTTTTCGCCTCCTTAAATATATATTCGTTCGAGGGTGGACCATGACCTCCGTCCTCCCCAATTGCATAAAAATTATATGTTATTAATGGTAGGGTCGGGGACATTACCCCACTGACCTGCCCAACCGAAACCAAATTTATTTAAAAAAAATGTTTTATGTGTAAAAGAAGGAGGAGGTAGGATTTGACCGCTCGCCCTCCTCCCTATTAAATAGGATCTCAACCAACGCGCCCAACGGAGTAATTGAGAAATCCACCCACATTTTTTTATTTAAACCTCATTTGCACATAGTTTGGGGCAGATGGAGGAACCAGGAGAGGGCACGTATTTCAAGGTAGAGAAGGCAATGCACGAAATTCGAGGTCGTTTTGCAGGAGGGCCGAATTTTCACTTTGTCAGATTTTGACAAATTTTATATGGTTTCAGCACTTCTTGACGCCACAAACACAATAGCGCTGTCTGTTTCTCCATTAGAGTTCTACAATTTTCGGCCATTTTTCAATATGCAAGTGGAACCATGACCGCTGCAGAAACAGGGCATGAAACCATGATACTTGAAATTTTCCCGAGGAGGTAATTTTTCTCCATGTCGGAATATAGCCAAGTTTACAGTCATTTTTTCATGTTTTTCCATAGGGATCGCAATGGCAAGGTCAGATTCTCCCTTTGAGTTGTAGATTTCCAATCCACCCATAGAGAAGAATGTTTGAGGAATCTAGGGGGAATCTAAAAGATTCATTGAGCCCTAGATTCTCAATTTCTCAAAATTCAGAAATTTGACAGTCAATTTTGCACTATTTGACGCCACAAATTTGATGGTGCTTTCAGATTTGTCATTTTCTCATTCTGTTCTTCAGCCACTTCTCTAAGTTGAATGTAGGTGTCGGCATTCATGTGCGAGCAACTTCAATAGTTTGACATTTGCTTCTTTAGATGTCCCCTGGCTGTGAAGTATATGCAGTGTATTCATGTACTTCTTTTTCTATGCATTGTGATACATAGATCGTTGTTTGATGCTTGATGTGGGATCTTGTTTATTACTTGTTTTCATGATTCCTGCTTGATGTGACACAGAATCGTCTATGTGATGTATGTGTTGTCATGATTTGTCATGTTATGTTTTGAGATCCCTTTGTTGTATGTTGATGGGATACTCATGTTGTCATCATGTGTGTTTGCAATGAGATCCCTTTTATGCCATGTTGGCAGGATGCTCATCATGCATGAGTTTGTGTCATATTGATAGGAGTCTTTTGACTAAGAGTTCCTGTAGTGGAACATCTCTTGGAGCCACTCCTGCGTAAGGAAATTTTCCTTGTATGATAGCGACATCACCTTTATTTACATCATCACTATTGACAACACTTAATGCAGTGACCTACACCATCTTGACACCTGGGCCTAGAGACATAGTCCCTCCTGGACGAACTCTGTTATCAACGACTTATGTTTTTATGTTGCTAATGATTGACATGTTCCTCTTCTTTACAACATGTACATGTATTCCTTTATTTTATTTTAAAATGCAATTTAACACATCACAAAAGTAAAAGGTCTTGGAAGGGTCCTTTGTCACACCTGGACCTGGATCACGTGGTATCATAGCGGTCTTTGTGTTGATGTGAATTGCAAGCGTGAACAATGGACCGTGCAGCAATAGAGGATGAAAAAGCAATGTATGAGACCATGCTCAAAATTTCCAAAAGAGTGGAAATAATGTATGAAACTCTACAGAAAGAGATAGAGGAAAAGGAGCGATTGCAGCTTGAGCTGCAAGCCACAGAAGAGGCCCTGGAAGAACTTAATCACAACAAGTAGAATCTTCGAACAAAGAACGTTGAATTGAAGATGCATCTACATGAAGAGAAAGAGGAGAAACATAATTTTCTACGACATCTGAAAGCAAAGGATGAGGCCTTGGAAAAGCTGCAGTGTGAACCATGTGAGGTAAAAAGTAGTTCTATGAATTCATGTATGTGTCCCGATGATGATTTCGCTATTTTTGAAAATCATACCACAGGAATTGGCTCCAAAATGTTGAAGAAAATGGGGTATGAAGGGAAAGGCTTGGGCATTAATGGCCAAGGCATTTCCAACCCCATCAAAGTGGAGGAATTACCCCGTCAGATAGGACTTGGGTATGTCAGAAAGGAAGTTGGGGAATGCACTGAGACAGCTAGTGAACCACCAACAACAGATGATGAGCAACCCTCATTAGTTATTTCTAAATCGATAGAGGAGGTAAAGGATGTTGATTTCCTTTTGGTTTCATCCTCACATAGTATGATTTCCGTGGGAGATTTGGAGATCCAAATTACAGGGACAAACATGAGGCCCCTTACCAGGACAAGGCACGAGGAGGAAACAGAACTTGGTGTTAATAACCAAGGCATAACTCAACCATTGGAGGTTGTGCAGAGACCTCAATTTGTAGGCTTGAGATACACCAAGGGATAATGCTTGAAGGTGTTAGATTCTTCCAAGACATCGTCGAGGAAAGCGAATGAGGGGAAAACATCCCCATCATCCCATGGAAGTTTCCATGGAAAGGAAAGAGTTGAGGCAAGCTCTCATCGTCATAATGACATCAAATACAGCAAGGAAAGGTATAACCACTTGTGACAATAGAATGTTCATTTCAATTATGATCATGTTGCTAATGATGAACATAAAACATGGAAACGAAAAACATGTACCTTTTGTGGGTTACATAACCATACATCTTCTAAGTGTTGGAAAAGAATGGCAGCACACAAAAGGATGAGGCATGAAAGATCCCCTCAACAATAGGTAAAGAAACATGTTAAATAGATCTGGAGGAAGAAGACCTATTGTAGTCATTGCGACAGAAGTGGCCATCAAAGAGCAACATGTTGGAGGCTCCATCCAGAGCAGCGCCTTAAAGACAAAGTATCAATGCATGAACCAAATGAAACAATTGTTCGACAAGCAAAACCATCATAGGGTGATGACCCATTCACCTTGATAAGTGAAAAATGGTTCCTAGATATGTTAGCGTTTCATGGTCGTACTTTTTTAAATCATTTGTTGCATTTTAAAATGTAAAAGTGATGCTGTGTTTTCCATCACTTGTTCAACAACAATGATGTCTAGTCTCATTTTGAGTTGCATTTTACACTCTGAAAGTGATGTTGTGTTTCCATCACTTGTCAAAGAAAATAGTGTTTGGCCTTATTATTGCAAATCATGTGTTGCAATGATGATGTGTTTTCCATCACTTGTTGAAGCAACAATGATATGTTGGCCTTGTTTTCATAGCTGAGGTATTGTTTCCATTTTGATATAAGCTTGACCATAGAGTATGTGTTATAAACTCATGGCAAGTATGGGATGCTTGGGTCATTAGTTGGTCATGAGAGTCAAGCATGTAATTTGCAAAACAATGTACGACAGGTTGTAGAGGTTGCAAGTTTAACCTCATCGCTTAAGGCTTCGAAGAACAAAGGTGGAGGAGATGGAAGTGAAACCTTTCAAGACACTTGTGATGCAAACAAGGTACAGAAAAGTTGCAAATTATTTTTCATGCTTTTGGAGGACCAAAAGCTCCTCAATGGGGAGGATTGATCCAAGTGACTCTAGAGAGACACACAGAACAAAGAGGGCTGATGGAAGCTCAAAAATCAAAGTGCTCGGAAGTTCCTCGAACCAAGTTCAGGTTGTAGATCTCATCGTCCTTATCGTAATGGTGCAAACGATTCATTAAATTGAGTTTGTATGGAGAAGTTAGATCCAATCAAAGTTCAGGGTTGACTTGCTTACTAGGCAAGGTTAAGGAGGACACATTTTGGACAAAACCCAGCCACCAGATTCCGGCCAGCTCGGGCCGGATTTCAGGTGAATTTTTTACCTCCTTAAAAGCACTCCTTCGGCCTATTTTTAGATATTAATTTATATATATATATATATAATATATATATATATATATATATATATATATATTATATATATATATATTATATATTATATATATATATATATATATATATATATATATATATATATATATAATATATATATAATATATATTATATATATATATATATGATTGGAGGGTGGGCCATGACCTCTGCCCTCCCAAACCGCATAACAATTAATATGTTATTAATGGAAGGGTCAGGGGCATGACCTCACTGACCCACCCAACCAAAACCAAATTTATTTTAAAAAAAAATGTTTTATGTGTAAAAAAAGGAGGAGGCACGGTTTGACCGCCCGACCTCCTCCCTATTAAACAAGATCTCAACCAATGCGCCCAATGGAGTTGTTGAGAAATCCACCCATGTTTTCTTATTTAAACCTCATTTGCATGTAGTTCAGGGCAGATGGAGGAACCAGGAGTGGGCACAAATTTCGAGGCAGAGGAGGCAGTGCACGTAACTCGAGGCAACATTTTGTAGGAGGGCCAAATTTTCACTTTGTTATATTTTGACAAATTTTATATGGTTTCAGCACTTCTCAATGCCATGAATGTAATGGCGATGTCCATTTGTCCATCATATTTCTGCATTTTTCGGCCATTTTTCATTATGCAGGGGGAACGATGACTGCTGCAGAAACAGGGCATGAAACCATGATCCTTGAAATTTTCCCGAGGAGGTAATTTTTCTCCATGTCAGAATATAGCTAAGTTTACAGTCATTTTTCATGGATTTCTGTAGGGATCACAATGGCGAGGTCAGATTCGCCCTTTGAGTTGTAGATTTCTTTTCCACCCATGGAGCAAAATCTTTGTGGAATCTAGGGGGAATCTAAAAGATTCCTTGAGCCCCAGATTCTCAATTTCTCATAATTCAAAAATTTGACAGTCGATTTTGCATTATTCGACGCCACAAATCTAATGGTGCTTTTATATTTTTCATTTTCTCATTCTATTCTTCAGCCACTTCTCAAAGTGGAATGCAGGTGTTAGCATTCATGTGCGAGCAGCCATTTCCATGTGATTGACGTGGTGAGATCGATTAGCTTCAACAGTTTGACATCCTATTATTCAAATGGCCCCTGGCTGTGAGGTATATGGAGTGTATTCATGTACTTATTTTGCTATGCATTGTGCTACACAGATCCTTGTTTGATGCTTGATGTGGGATCTTGTTTATTACTAGTTTTCATGATTCCTGATGAGCCCCAAAATTGCCAACTTGTTGGGCTCATTTGGCCTAATTATCCTTGTTCAGTCCTTGTTCAAATCCTTTATTTTCCATAGCTTATGCATTATTTTTAGTATGTTTATGTCATTTGTACGAATAAGGGAAGTCACTCTTCCTAGGTGGCTAACACGTGCTTATTTCAGGTTTTTTGACACATATTGGAGCAAAGTCGAGCAATCATGGGCTATAAGACAGCCAAGCCTGAGGTGAGGATTCATAGGGGGGTTGTCTATGGCATTAACTAACCCTTCCTTGGGATCTTCACCCCCAACTCCGAGCTCCAAAGACCACCAAAACCGAATCTAGAAGGCATCCAAGCAGAATTTAGAAGGGACTGTCTAACTCACAGTTTGGACAACCGAGTTCCACAGATTGAGGAGGCCAGCTAGGTCCCTCGTGATGTATAAATGTTGAGGTCTCAGCATTCGTAAGGGACTTTTGAAACAATTGTGTATTTTGCACCTCAGTGCTGCCAGTCCTATTTTGTTCTTTTGTAGCCATTTTTGGCATCACTCTTATGATTATTTTTGGATAATGAGAAGCAGTTATTTTCATAGGAGCCATAGCTCTCAGGGTTGGGCCCAACCTGAGAGCCTAGAGCCTCCTTTCTGTACTATTACATTTCCTTTACGTACCATTATTTCCCTTTATGCATTTGAACTTATTTCTATTATGTAGATTTAGTTATGTTGCTTGAATAGATCACTATTTATGAATGACATTGCTTCAGGTGCTTTGATAGGATAATAACAGAAAAGCCTCAAATAAAAGGGACAACCACACTCTCGGTTTCACCTCATCCTTATTGGATTAGGGGTTGGAATTGAGAAAACAGTGCTGCCTCAACAAAAAGACACTAGTTTGCTTGACCATGCAATCCTTAGTGTACTGTTTTCATTTGCAGAGATTAGTCATGGGTTTGGACGTCTGAAATGTTTCTTTGCATAGTTGATGTACATGGTTCTCTTCCCAAATAAAGTTGTTGTTCATTTATGTTGTTGATGGTTAGACTAGATTAGCTCAAGATTTGATCATTTGCAAGACTTCGTTGATTTGATCGAAGTACACCGTGTAGGGCATCTCCTCCATTCCTTCATCCACCCAAAGCATCATCTGAGCCACCTGTTCTGTCTCCTAGTTAAGGTTCTCATCTCCCATCTGTCCTTTTGTCCACGTAACCCTACCCTCTTGCTCATCATTGCCTTAGCCTTCTTCAAGCCAAGTCAGCCTTATACACCTCCTCACCGCTCCATCCACCAGTCCTTAAGCCATTTTAGACCCCTATCCTATCTCCAGATCCATCCATGCACCTTCCTTCATCCATCCTCTAAAAACCAATTTCCAAACATCCTGTAGAAATTCTGAAACATCCTATAGAAATTTCTGAACCTCCTGTAGAACCCCTGCAGACTTCCTGTAGAAGCTCACAAATGAGGTTTCTTGATAGCCAAACTTTGTGAAACTCTCTGGAAAAGTGTTAGGGACTCCTTAGACCTTCTCTGAACCTTTCCAACCTTTTCCAAGCATTTCTCTTGCTTGATCCACCCCTACACAATAAAGCACAGTTCAAGCATATGAATGAGAAAATTGACAACTTAATAAAAAATACAAGAAGATGTTTTATTAGGAAAAAGGTAGTCTAAAAACATGTATTTTACCTCCATAGAAGTAATGGCATCTCTTTCAGTAGTTTACACTATCATTTTTGCATCAGTAGGACTAGCTGGTAGAATTAGGGTTTGCTAGGGTTTGCGTTTTCCTTCAATTTTCAATCTCTTTTCGCAAGTAGATTAGCTTCCCTTGAGTTAGCTTTCATCCATCAATTAGAAAGCTTCTTCTAAGAGCTCATAGAAGTTGGCTAAAGCCCCTAGCAGACTTGTGCCAGCTGACCAAGTGACAGCTACGGCAAGAGCTAGTACTTGTGCATACAGCACCGTCGCTTCCAAGTTTGTTACGAACAACCGGGTTGATAAAAGTAAAGAAGGGAGTCCCAGGAGTTGCAGCATTATTGCTGCAATACTGGAGCCCACCATCTTTTTTTGGCGTCGTTGCCGGGGAAGCATCAGAGTATTGGTGATTGTTGCTTTTCTTCTATTTTCTCCTACAACCTTCTGCTAAGTAGTTTATTTCATTTCCATTTTTCAATTTCCTTTCTGCAAAAGTAAAGTAGACATTTCCTGCTTTCATAGATTAGCATTTCAATTCTGCAAGTGTAGATTAGCATTTCAATTCCGCAATTTCAATTCTGCAAGCGTAGCTCAGCATTCCATTCCTGCAACTTCATTTGAGCAAAATAGATTAGTCCTTTCTTGCTTTCACTTCAATTCCACATTTTCATCTCAGCAAGATAGTTAGTTGCAGTTCAATCTATTTTAGTTTTGCAGGTATCAGCGGAGAAAAAACACAAAAGAAAGAAAAAAGTCTTTCCATTTCATGCCTCGTAGGAACAGAGATAAAACCAGCAAATTCTTACCCAACACCCCCACCACATCACTGAGTCAACCTTCTCTCTTCTCTGGTGACAGTGAGCCAGAAGAACCTATAGGTGAACCTCCTGAGATATACGAAGATCCTATAGCAGAAGAAGAGTTAGGGAACCCTCCATCTAAAGCCATGGCTGAAAATCGAAATGGTAGAAGAGAGGACGAAAGAATAGAGGGTGCCTTTCCCATCTGAGAGACCAATGGAGACATGAAAATGAAAAACATAAGTCCCTCTGCTCTACCTCACTTCCATGGTCTAACTACTGAGGACCCTGATACCTTCCTGTTTGAGTTTGTTGTCCTTTGTCGAACTTATGACTATGCTGAGGATGAGAAAAATCTGAAACTCTTTCCCTCTACCCTCAAGGACATAGCATTACGCTGGTTCATGGGGTTACCTGGAAACAATATCACCACTTGGGCTCAGATGCAGCAAGCTTTCAACGCCAATGGGAGAAATATTTCGGATGACCATGGGCAACGATGAATATTTGGAAGAATATGAGGAGAGGTTCCAACTCAGTTATAAACAAGGCAGGTGCACACCTGACCCGAAATCTCTGAAGTTGGTTTTGCTCCGAGGAGTCCCTGAAGACATTCTGGACACCCTTAACCTGTTGGCTGGAGGAGACATCTACCAACTACCCTATGAGGACATAAAGACCATGTTTAGAAACCATTCTAGGGTGGCCCGAAAGAGGGGTAGGGGGAATCATCTCTAAGCTAGTACCTCTTTCTCCAATCATGAGTTTGCTAACCAGATGGAAGACCTTAAGAGCGAAATGAGATAGACCATTGCCATGCAACTTGATACCTTCTGAATTCAAGAAAAGAAAGAAGAAGATGAGAGGGCTTTGGCCATTTTTTTTCCTAGATGCACGAGGAAGCATCCCAAGAATGAGTGCCCATTGCACTCAGTAGA
>APFE030157313.1:38758-62949 GCA_000404065.3 Pinus taeda
ATGACTTACCCCTCTGGTTGGAAGAAGAAGAAGAGGATGAGGTCTACTCTGCACCATTATGCATAGTAGAGGCCACCAAGGGAGGTCCTCCAACTGAGGATGATTTGATTGAAAACTTAATCCAAAATCCTCCCCCTGGTGCGCTATCCTTGGAAGAATTAGTGGAAGATACCCAGGCCAATGCTTTAGTGGACCTAGGTGCCACTAATCCGACCACCCCCAGAGTCAAGAATGTGGAGTTTGGACCTGAGAAGACTTTGAAGATAAGCTCCTCTCTCTCTCCCTCTCAGGAAAAGGAGCTATGTAGTCTCTTGACCTGCCATTTGGAGGCCTTTGCTTGGAGCTACAAGGAAATGAAGGGAATCCATCCCTCAGTCTGTACTCGTCATATCTACATCAAGGAGGACTGTAAACCAATCAGGCAACCTCAGAGGAGAATTAATCTAGCCCTCAAGGACATTGTTAAAGAAGAAGTGCAAAAATTGTTGGATGCGGGATTCATCTACCCCATCTCGGATAGCGAATGGGTTTTCCCTCTGGTGTTGGTGCCCAAGAAAAATGGGAAATGGAGAATCTGTGTAGACTACAGAGAATTGAGCAAAGCCACCAAGAAAGACCACTTCCCTTTACCTTTCATAGATCAAGTGTTGGATGGTCTGGCAGGGAAGAGGTTTTTCTCTTTCCTAGATGGGTTCAACGGGTATAATCAGATCCAAATCAGCCCGGAGGACCAAGATAAGACCACTTTCACTTGTCCATGGGGTACCTTTTCCTACTGCATCCTTCCCTTTGGGCTAAGTAATGCCCCTGCCACTTTCCAGAGAGCTGTATTAAGCATCTTTGCCGAGTTGGTCCATGATTCGGTAGAAATCTATATGGATGACTTTACTCCTTACAGGTCTAGCTTCCAGGAAGCCTTATCCAACCTGGGAAACGTTTTGAGCAAGTGCATTGAGATGAACCTATCCCTCATTCCTGAGAAATGTGAGTTCTTAATGACTGAAGGGACCGTGTTAGGCCATACCATTTCTCGCCAGGGGTTACAAGTGGATCCCAGTAAAGTTGCTATTATCAAAAGGGTCCCACCTCCTCAGAAGGTGAGAGATGTTCAGAGTTTCCTAGGCTTAGCGGGATATTACCGAATATTCATTAAAGAATTTAGTAAGCTAGCCTCGCCATTTTTTGGCCTCTTAGCAAAAGATGTTGATTTTAAATGGTTGGATGACTGCCAGAAGGCTCTAAATGAATTGAAGGATAAGTTGGTGTCTGCTCCAATTCTGAGAGGCCCAAAGTGGGCCCTACCTTTCCACATCCACACTGATTCCTCGAACAAAGCCATAGAGGCAGCCTTAGGACAAGTTGAAGAAAAACTCCCATATGCTATATATTTTGTCAGCAAAAACTTATCCAAGGCGGAAATGAATTAGACGGTAACTAAGAAAGAGTTCCTGGTTGTGGTCCATTCCCTGAACAAGTTCCGACACTATATCACTACCTATCAAACATTTGTACATACTAACCATGCTGCAATCAGATATTTAATAAATAAGCCTGATGTGAATGCTCGTATTATTAGATGGTTACTTTTGTTGCAACAGTTTGATTTGACCATCGTTGACAAACCAGGTAAAGAAAATGTTGTTGCTGACTTTTTGTCTAGAGTGAATTTGACTGCAGGTGAAGAAGAAATAGTGGATGACCAGATGCCAGATGAGAATCTTTTTGCTATCTTAGTACTCTCCCCATGGTTGGCTAATATAGCCAACTATCTGGTCTCCGCACAGTTCCCTCCACATTTATCCTCAAAGGAGAAGAGCAGAATCGTGAGGAAAAGTGCCTCATTCACTTGGATCAGGGGCAACTTGTTCAAACTTGGCCCTGATTAGATCTTAATGCATTGTGTAAGGGAGGAGGAAGTCTTTGACGATGGGCCTTGTGGAGGGCATTTTGCAGCCAAGAGGACTGCCTTCAAAATTCTACAGGCAGGCTACTATTGGCCCACTCTTCATCAAGATGTCAGAAGATATATCAACCAATGTGACTGATGCCAAAGGATGGGGAAACCAACCCCAAGGGACGAAATGCCTCTCCAACCTCAGGTGACTCTTGAGCCATTTGAGAAGTGGGGGTATGGATTTTGTGGGTCCTATCAACCCTCCTCAATGCAAAAGTCTTACATCATTGTGTGCACAAATTATCTGACAAAGTGGGAAGAAACCAAGGCAATCAAAGCAGTAACAGAAGAAAAGGTGGCTGAGTTTTTAAGAGAAAACATTTTCTACAAATTTGGCTACCCAAGAGAGTTAGTCACCGATCAAGGAAGCTAGTTCACCTCCAATTTGATTGAAGACTTGCTTGCTCATCACAAAATCAAGCATAGGACTTCCACCCCATATCATCCTCAAGCGAATGGGCAAGTGGAAGTCACCAATAGAGCATTAGAGGGGATCTTGACTAAGGTGGTGAGTAGTAGCAAAAGGGATTGGGCAGATCGCCTGGTGGAGGCCACTTGGGCCAACAACACCACTTGGAAGACCACAACCAGTTTCACACCCTATGAGCTGGTCTATGGGAAGAGAGCTTTGTTGTCAATCGAGTTTGAATACAACACTTTGAGGATGGCAGCTTAGCTGGACCTAGATCTCACCCATGCTCAACAAGAAAGGTTAATGCAGCTGAATGGGTTAGACAAACTTCGAATGCAGACCCTCCTCCACTTAGAAGTGACTCAACTTCAGAGGAAGGTATGGCATGACCGGCACCTCAATGACAAACAATTCCAGCTGGGAGATTGGGCACTGCTGTATGATTCAAGACATAAGGATTTCAAAGGAAAGCTGAGAAAGAGGTGGCTAGGACCGTATGCAATGGAAAAGTGTAATGACAATGGTTCCGTCCTTATCCGGACTATTGATGAAGAAGCCATCCCCATTCTTGTCAATGGGCATTGACTAAAGATCTACAGGAAACCTCTTTCGAGGCAAGAGTTTGTCAAAACTGTGGAAAAATCAATGCTGGTCATAGAGAAGGGTTCTGCCTCTATTTTGGGCACACCCTGAGCATCATTTTATATTCAAAAAGAAAAGAATGCAATAAAAAGATCCTTGGGTGAAAACCTTTCTGAGGCGCCCAAGGCAGATGGTAGGAGTGAAAACCTCATTGAGGCGCTCCTGCTGTCTCTCTGAAAAAGAATGAGAATAAAAAGATCCTTGGGTGAAAACCTTTTCGAGGCACCCAAGGCAGATGGCAGGGGTGAAAACCTCATTGAAGTGCCCCTGTTGTCTCTTAACAAAAAAAAAAAAAAAAAAAAGAGAAAAAAAAAAAAAAACTGATCTCTGAAAGTGTTGTAGGTTGCAGGAACACAGCGCACCAAAGGATGACTCTCAACTCAAGGAAAGGGGTCCCTATCAAGCTACCAGATGGCCTCACATGCACACCCACCATGAACACTCATTTTTTTCCAAATTTTGGACATAATCGGGTCATGGTTCAGCCTTCTACAGGAAGCTACAGGACTTTCTACAGGAAGTTCTGTATTTCTACAGGAAACATCCTATAGAGCTTTTGGATGGCCCATAATCGACTGCAGAGAAGGATTTGGAGCTTGAAGTCGGCTGAGGAGGCATACAACCACCCTTTTCCTCCATCCTCCACTCGTTTCACCTCCTTTCACCACCATCACTCTAATCTGAGCAAGCATACCTGCACATGCAACCAGAACTCTGTTTTTCAAATAAGAAAAGTTGTATTTTTCAATCTCAAAAATAAGGTCTTCTGAGGCTCGAGCACTTACCTGTCTAGGCAACCTCAAGACCCTTCACCTGTGGAATGTGACTCGAATTATGTCAGCATGCACCCCAGGAGGAGAAACGGCTACAGGATGTCCTACAGGAATCCTGTAGCAGTTGATCCAGCTGGAGTACCTACCATGAAGACACCAGCAACTTGCAGAACCGGTGCATGTCGTATTCGCCACTAGAGAAATGGGTCTCCAAGACTCATAGCCAGTAGCAGCCAATGAAGAGGAGCTCCAGCACTTGAGCACGATGCAACAGCACGTAGATCCAACATCCCTCGTCCTGAAACCTAAAAAAACCACGTCCACGGCCTCATAGGTAAGTGCCTAACCTTATTTTGTCAAATTACATAAGCTATACTCTGAATATGCATGACTGTTAGAATGGACGGATTGAACAAGGTTGGTTGCCATTCAACTGGCCATCACAGCCAGTCAAGCGGCCTCGTAGGATTTGAACTGGATTGGTTATGCCGAAAGGTTGGATAATTGGCATGTGGGAAGTGTCCAGTCAGGGTAAGCGGAGATATGACAAGATGGCGGTGGTAAATGCAGAGGAAAGAAATCGGCAGTCAGGGGCATGCTGGGGAATGATTGCAATGATGTCGGCCAATGGATCAGTGGGGACAGCTCACCCCTGCACCATGAATTCCACAGTAATTCGAAATCGGTCGGTTGATACTTATGATGCACTGCAGTCATTTATGATCACAACCGTTTTACAGCTGAATACACGTCCTCCTCCTTTGCAAGTTGTTAGCTCGAGCTTTCGTCCTGTTCAAACGTCCTGCTACCGCTCAGACTGGTCCTGCGCTACCGTAACCTCCTCTAGAAGCCGAGAACAATTTCTACAGGAAGATGCGCTACAGGAAACACGACATCCGAAGCAACGCAGAATGTTCACGTCGAGGGTGGCGAATTTCAGTGAGGTAGGCAGAATTCAACTTCCCCATGGAAAAAAAATCCAAAGGTGGTGAATTCGACGTAATGAGGGGGGTAGAAAAATGTGAATGCAATTCTGTCTGAAGTTTTTTTTATATGTCGCTGCCGAAATCATCTTAGTGATTTGCATGCGAGATTTTCTCCATGCATGAATGAAAAATCCCTCCTGTAGAAAGTGATACACCATCGAAACATTGTTAAAATTGTAAATTTTATGCGACTGTGTGTATAACGGAGATGTAGCTCTGCGCTCCGTGTGAAAAATCCCAAAGTTCTCCTTCTGTATATGTGAGCAAGAAAGTTCAGCAGGGTAATTAACCAAAGATATCTTTTTTACGCTCTGAGGAGGAAATCCACCCAGAATTCCCAGTCTGTATGAAAACGCGAGCAAACACAGAGTTTTACCATGCCGGGAGGGTTCATTTGAAAAGAACCTTTGGACTCCAAGAAACTACGGGAAACCCCTGAGGCGGTGGACTTGTTTTCCCGTGCACAGTGGATGTCATTTTGTGACAAGATCCAAGGTCACGATGATGAAATTGCGAAAGAATTCCTTCGGTCACTAAAGCTGAAGTCAAAGACATTGGCCATTGTCAACTTCAGAGGACTGACCCTTAGACTCACCCCACAGCTCATCAACAGGGTAACCGATCTTCCAATGGGGGTGCCTTGGGATAAGGAGGAGAGGAAGCTGGGTCAGAAGGCTAAAAAAGAATTTATCTTGCCAGAAGAACAATTCTCAGAAGATAAGAACGGAGTTCAGAGGACTAGCCTACAACCGTTCTGGAGTGAAGTCAGCCTCCAAATTATGAAGTATATTACATGTGAGGGGTGATTTAGCATCGTGTATGGTTATCATTTTTTGGCTGCTCACAGGACTCAGACACCACATGGACCTACCCTCAGAGCAAAAATTGCGCATTCCTTATTTCCTCCTGCAATCCATGACTGAGTGTGCCACCAAACTCAAAGAGGGGACACCAGACTGACTAGCTCATCATGGGATTATTAAGCTCCTCGTGGAAGATGCACTCCACACTTTCACTGTCCCTCTCTCCTGGGAAATTTTCCGGAATATGTCGAAGGACAATGACATCCGAGTCTTAGCTGAGGAGCTCACTTCTTCTAGCAGTGAGGAGAAGGAGCCTACTCAGGCAGAGAAGAAAATTAAAAAACAAGAAACCCCTGGCAAAACACTAAAGAAAGAACAAAAATGAACACAAGCAATGGGGCAAGTTGCCAAAATAGAGGATGATAGAATTGCACCAATGCCCAGGGAGAAAAGACTACAGAGCAGGGCAGAACGGACTGAGAAATTCCAAGACAGTAAGGGCACCCCTAAGGCAACCTCATCCAAGATAAAAGAAAAATTCCCGTCGGCCAAGCAGGCTAAAACAGTGCCCTTGGCTTCTACAGGAAAGCAGCAAAGTATTTCTATAGGAAAGTTGAAAACAGCTTCTACAGGAAGCCAGAAAGCAACCACTACAGGACTTCCTACAGGAAGTCTGAAAGAAGGACAACAAAAGGATAAGTCAGCCGAAATCCTAGCTAGAGAGGCAGCAACTGTGCTGGCCACCCTAAGTACCTCTCCCAAGCCAAAAGAAAAATGAAAGAGGGAGACTCCTCTGTATTTCAAAGTGAGAAGGAGTGTAAGGATTAAGACTGGCAGACCCCAGCCTCCATCAAAAGACCCAATCACCATCGTGGATACCCCTACCACACCAAAGGATAAATCCCCCTCCAAGGCATCCATTACTTATGAGCGGGGGAGCCAAAAAACATCCTCATGGAGGGACAGAATGGAGAAATTGAGCTCAGAAGCCTCTCTATAGGATGCTGAGGCTATTCTACAGGAAACTTTGGCTAGGCTAAAAGAAACTGAGCAGATGGAGGAGAGAGTAGCCGAGTCATCGCAGGAGGAGGAGGGAGCAGCCAAGTCACCACAGAAGGAGGAGAAAATCGATGTTATCATGGAATGAAGCCCCCAGCCCAACTTGGGCTCTTATTATAACTTTTTGGAGGCTAGCAGAAATTCCCCAAAAATTCACAGTACCACTGTTTCTAGCACTAGAGGAAGAATGGGTACGAACCCACATGTGGATGAGGATCGCTAAATCTAAGGGGGTAGAGACATAGGACCTCTAGAGGAAAGGCTCAAGGAAGCACAGAGGGAGTTGGCAAGAGTAAGGCATGTGGAAAGCTCCCAACAGGCCAAGTTAAGAGAAGAGAATGAGCTGCTCAGACAATAGCTCCAGCTGCAGGGACAGAGGAAAGAAAAGGACACGGCAACCAAGGATCCCTCAGCAGAGCCTCAAGGAAAAGAAGAGATGCAAGCTGATCTCGAGGAACTTAACCAGCAGCTACAGGAAAGGGCACTGTAGGCAGATATGGAGATACAATCCCTGAAGCAGCAGGTGCAAGAAAAGGAGGCACAACTGGCCTGCATGGCCAGTTGGGAAATGGAAGCACTGCAATGTAGGCAGTCAGCCAAATCCTATGGCCTGTACCTAAGGGACCAGTGGCTGCAATTCCAAATCAACACGTTGGCACAGAGGGGTATCTCCCACATCCAAAACCCCCAGCAATTCATAGATTTATGTAACACCAGTTCATCGGAAGATAAGGCCAATCTTTCAGAGTTTTACCTCCATAATTTGGCCCTTCCAAACATCACTTCGTGGGACCCCAACACAGCAGTAGGGGACATGCAGTTGATGGCAATGACCTCATGGTTAAACCACGAAGAGAAGAGAGCAGTTGAGTTCAAGAATGTCATGGACCGGGAGTTACATGAACCACTACTGATTAGAGCAGAGCTAGGGGACCCCACAACATTGATATCTGCTCACCAGCACCTAGCAACCAACTCTTAGGTTTTATTAGAGTACATGGATCGTTAGGCCCAAGCCATAGCACACTTCGAGGATATGGAGTGATTACTAGGGGAAAATTGTGTTCATGCTTGCACCCGTAGGTGGAACACATTGTCCCACAGCCTCAAAATCTGAGAATATCACACTCCAACTCAGATGAGGGAGGCTTTGGCATGGGTACCTCTCTACAAGAAGTCTATGTAGAACCTCCAAGCCAATTGGATAGGCCTCAAGACAAGTCCACCCTTGCTTTTGGGATTGTTAGAGGGAGGCACAGAAGAGGAGGAGCATAAGCAGTGGGAAGAGGTGGAGAGGAAGGCCAAATTCCATGACAGTGTGGAGGACACTACTTCAGAAGCCTGGGATGTGAGAGTGGCCATTAAAGCAATGAAAGACAAGGAGTTGGACTAGTTGCTCAGAGGATGAGCAACCCTTTTAACAGGGGGGTGATGATGAGCCCCAAAATTGGTAACTTGTTGGGCTCATTTGGCCTAATTATCCTTGTTCAGTCCTTGTTCAAATCCTTCATTTTCCATAGCTTATGCATTATTTTCAGTATGTTTATGTCATTTGTACGAATAAGGGAAGTCACTCTTCCTAGGTGCCTAACACGTGCTTATTTCAGGTCGTTTGACACATATTAGAGCAAAGTCGAGAAATCATGGGCTATAAGACAGCCAAGCCTAAGGTGAGGATTTGTAGGGGGGTTGTCTATGGCATTAAATAACCCTTCCTCGGGATCTTCACCCCCAACTCCGAGCTCCAAAGACCACCAAAACCGAATCTAGAAGGCAGCCAAGCAGAATTTAGAAGGCACTATCTAACTCACAGTTTGGACAGCCGAGTTCCACAGATTGAGGAGGCCACCTAGGTCCCTTGTGATGTATAAATGTTGAGGCCTTAGCCTTTGTAAGGGACTTTTGAAACTAATGTGTATTTTGCACCTCAGTTCTGCCAGTCCTATTTTGTTCTTTTGTAGCCATTTTTGGCATCACTCTTATGATTATTTTTGGATAATGAGAAGGAGTTTGATTTCCTATCAAATTTGAGTTTTTCATAGGAGCCATAGCTCTCAGGGTTGGGCCCAACCTGAGAGCCTAGGGCCTCCTTTCTGTACCGTTACTTTTCCTTTACGTACCATTGTTTCCCTTTATGCATTTGAACGTATTTATGTTATGTAGATTTAGTTATGTTGCTTGAATAGATCACTATTTATGAATGACATTGATTCAGGTGCTTTGGTAGGATAATAACAGAAAAGCCTCAAATAAAAGAGACAACCACACTCCCGGTTTCACCTCATCCTTATTGGATTAGGGGTTGGAATTGAGGAAACAATGCTGCTTCAACAAAAAAACACTAGTTTTCTTGACCATGCAATCCTTAGTATACTGTTTTCATTTGTAGAGATTAGTCATGGGTTTGGACGTCTGAAATGTTTCTTTGCATAGTTGATGTACATGGTTCTCTTCCCAAATAAAGCTGTTGTTCATTTATGTTGTTGATGGTTAGACTAGATTAGCTCAAGATTTGATCATTTGCAAGACTTCATTGATTTGATCGAAGTACACCGTGCAGGGAATCTCCTCCATTCTTTCATCCACCCAAAGCATTATCTGAGCCACCTGTTCTGTCTCCTAGCTAAAGTTCTCGTCTCCCATCTGTCCTTTTGTCCACGTAACCCTACCCTCTTTCTCATCATTGCCTTAGCCTTCTTCAAGCCAAGTTAGCCTTCTACACCTCCTCACCGCTCCATCCTCCAGTCCTTAAGCCATTTTAGACCCCTATCCTACCTCCAGATCCATCAATATACCTTCCCTCACTCATCCATCCTCTAAAAACCAATTTCCAAACATCCTGTAGAAATTCTGAAACATCCTGTAGAAATTTCTGAACCTCCTGTAGAACCCCTGCAGACTTCCTATAGAAGCTCACAAATGAGGTTTCTTGATAGCCAAACTTTGTGAAACTCTCTAGAAGAGTGTTAGGGACTCCTTAGACCCTCTCTGAACCTTTCCAACCTTTTCCAAGCATTTCTCTTCCTTGATCCACCCTTGCATAGTAAAGCACAGTTCAAGCATATGCATGAGAAAATTGACAACTTAATAAAAAATACAAAAAGATGTTTTCTTAGGACAAAGGTAGTCTAAACACATGTATTTTACCTCCATAGAAGTAATGGCATCTCTTTCAGTAGTTTGCACTCTCATTTTTGCATCAATAGGACTAGCTAGTAGAATTAGGGTTTGCTAGGGTTTGTGCTTTCCTTCAGTTTTCAATCTCTTTTCACAAGTAGATTAGCTTCCTTTGAGTTAACTTTCATCCATCAATTAGAAATATTCTTCTAAGAGCTCATAGAAGTTGGTAAAGCCCCTAGCGGACTTGTGCCAGCTGACCAAGTGACAGCTGTGGCAAGCGCTAGTACTTGTGCATACAACGCCGTCGCTTCCAAGTTTGTTACGAACAACCAGGTTGATAAAAGTAAAGAAGGGAGTCCCAGGAGTTTCAGCATTATTGCTGCAATACTGGAGCCCACTAATTCCTACCTGATGTGATGTAGAATCGTCTATGTGATGTACTTGTTGTCATGATTTTTCATGTTATGTTTTGAGATCCCTTTGTTGTATGTTGTTGGGATACCCATGTTGTCGTCATGCATGTTTGCATTGAGATCCCTTTTATGCCATGTTGGTGGGATGCTCATCATGCATGAGTTTGTGTCATACTGATAGGAGTCTTTTGACTGAGAGTTCCTGTAGTGGAACATCTCTTGGAGCCACTCCTGCATGAGGGAATTTTTCCTGTATGATAGTGACATCACCTCTATGTACATCATCACTATTGACCACACTTAATGCAGCAGCCTACACCATCTTAACACTGGGGCCCGGAGACGTAGTCCCTCCTGGACGAACTCCATTATCAATGGCTTATGTTTTTATGTTGCTAATGATTGACATGTTCCTCTTCTTTACAACATGCGCATGTATTCCTTTTTGTTCTTTTAAAATGCAATTTAACACATTACAAAAGTAAAAGGTCTTGGAAGGGTCCTTTGTCACCCGTAGACCTAGATCAGTCATAGTAGAGTTTTCTTGTTGCTTATTGGGTGTATCCATTTTTTATTTCGAGGAATTTTGAAGTCAAACAATGACATATATGATTCACTATGCCCTTTGAGTTACTTCAAACTGATTTTTCAAACAAAAGTTATGAAATTTTTTAAAAAATACACACCTTTTTCTTGTTTTTTAGGATCTTCATATTGAAGTTGTTGTATCTCTATAATTTGGATCTCCGAGGTCTAAAATTTCATTTTTTGATAGCCCTTTGAGCCTTCTTTCTAACCCCACAAGTTAGAAAAAGATTGTATTCTTCAAGAAAACATTATGCCCATCTCCCACAATGACCTGGTTATAGACTGGTTCAATAGAGAAAATGTATGTGGAGTGCCACATGTCACTATTTCAAATTTTGGCCCTAAAAATGATACACGAAAAACTATAGTCCACACAATTTCAATCACTTCTTACAAAATTCAAATTTGATGCTTGGAGAGAAAGTTATGATGACTTTCCCTAGGTCACCTATTTGAGATGGAATTTTGGAGCTTGTAAAAAACCTAACTTCTTTGGATCATATCTCCAACAGTATAGTGAAATGAGATATGAAATTCACACAAAACTTTCATCAATATTTTAGGTCCACGTGGTTTCAATTCCAGCTATTGAAGCCTCATAGAAAAAACATTATAGTGAAAATTCCAAGATGGCTTGTTTGAAGAAGTGAAACTTTAAAATCCAAAGCTCTGATACCAAATGTTATGCAACCAACTCACAAAAATATAGATCAATGACTTAAAAATTGTCCTCTTCAAGCAGGAAACATCCTTTAAATTACATAAATGAAAAGTTTTCGGATGATACAAATGATAAGACCTCCTTGGTATATATAGGAGTCTAAGGGGTCACAATATAATTAGAGCCTACATAACAATAATAACATAAGGGAACAACATTAATAATAGTGAGCTTCTATGGGGGCCAACAATAACAACATGGGGGATACATGGGAACAACAATAACAATAGGGGGCTACAATAACAATAATTATAAGGGGAATACACTAGTATTATAAGGACATAACCGATCCTAACTCAGTTATGCACAACAAAAATAGAATGGAAAACCAAGCACATAAACAATTATTTGACATAGATTTTACCGTGGAAACCATAAAGTGGGGAAACAAGCAAACATTGGCTCTTGATTCAACTTCAGAAAATTGATTCTAGCAACCCTTTTTAGTAATTTTACAACAAAAAATCACTCAGAAATCTTCGCACTTCGACCTAGAAAAATAATAGTTTTATGGTCTAATGCAAGTCAGCCTATATGGCCTAGCTAATCAGTCCACAATTCGGCCTTCTTCATCCCATAAGATTTGCCCAAACAAGCTAATATCTACTCAATCAGATCGACTTGTACAACTTGTTATCTCAGCCTCCATAAGTATATTTGTTGTCCCTCAAATAAAACCTCTTTATTGATCTAATATTTGTTGTCACTTTGATCTCCTGTCACTATTGAATGCTTAGATCATGTTCCAAATTGAACCAATCTCTCCAACGACCCCTTTTCCTCTTTTATAATTTTATGATCTAATCTCCAAAGTGATGGAGGGTTGAGTATGCACTTCCATACTTGAGATCAACAATCACAATATAATCTTTCGTTGACATTTTAAACTTTTAAAAAAAAATGGCCAATAAAATAAAACAATTAAATTATAGATTCTATGCCTAAGGTCCAAACTTATGAAATATTTAAGTAATTCAATTGTGAGAGAAATTTGGTGATTTATGGCATGTCATGACACTTAACCAATGCATAATCACCTTCCAAGCTACATTTTCAACAAAACATTTAAATTTTAGAGAAGTAAAGACAAACTTAATTCTAGAATTTCTTCACTAATGATAATTAATAATGAAATGTAGGCTTTAAGATCAGATATGGGTGGATAATGTGGGGATATAATAAAGGAAGAGGACAAATAAGACCTCAAAAATAAAACAACGGTTAAAAAATGAAATATGATAGAAAAATGTATGAAATTGCGAAAATGTTGGTTTAAAACATTGATATGCCATGGATTTTCATGTAAAACTATTTGAAAAAATGGTGAAGAAATTATTATAGTCCTTGTATCCTAAAGAGAAATGAATAATAATAAACAACATGCAACAAATAAAGCTAAAACCTAATCTACATACATAATGTGTCATATTTTGCCCATTTAGAAACAAGCAACACTAGTGTAGTTTTGGAAAGTATGAAATAAAACAAAATTATATATAGTTACAACTAAAGATAAACCAATTAAGTGCGAGTGTGAGTGACCTAAGTGTACTGAGTGAAAAATGTTATCTTCTCACTCACAAGCTTATGTTGAATATTTTTTGAGGTAAAGATAAAGGTTAATCAAATATTATAAATGGAACCAATAACACTACAATTTTTATCAATTAATCTAACAAAAAGAGCTTCAAACTAATCAAGAGCAGACATCAACTATAGAAACACTTAATAAATGGATATATAATAGATACTAATGATACAAACACGTTGAAAAACATGGAACAGTACAATTCTTATCAATGAATATAACAAAAAGAGCTTCAAACTAATCAAGAGCAAACATCAACTATAGAAACACTTAATAAATGGATATTTAATGGAGACTAATGATACAAACACGTTGAAAAACATGGAACATTAAATAAGACCAAAAGGCCTTGAAAGTGTTAAATCCTAAAGAGTTGGCATGAAAGAAAGTGAGATGATTGACACTTAACAATTAGCAAGGATGTGTCATAAATAGAATTTGGATGCACAAATGGGATAGTTATCTATTACACTAATTGTGAGATTTTTTTTTCTTTATAATAGTTAAATCATAGGTTTCAACTATTTGAACTACAATATCTTGGGTTAAGTTGTAGGTATGATAGGAGAAAATAATCCTTTGTTTCAAAAGACTTAGCAAACTCTAGGCCACATGTGTAACAAATACATAAAAAATAATGGCTAAGAGCACACTTTTGAATCACTCACCAAGATATGAAATTTGAGTAAATCAACTCCTCAAAAACACTTTAACAAATTGGGAATATTTTGCGAAAAAAATAAGGCTTCTTAACTAACTTGAATTCCATTCAGTGCATGAGGCCCAAAAGTGAACCAGACAAAGGGCCAAAAGAGGATAATAAATAAAACTACACAACCAAATGGGGAAAGGATCATTTCCTAAGCTAATGAACCCTTCTACCATGTTACCAAATATAAATTAGGAGAACAATTTAATCACGTGTCTAGACTAGAGTGCAAAAAGTGAATTGAAAATTTTGACACATGTTTGTCATCATAAGGATGAGTTGGAAGACCTTGATTTCATCATAATATAAGTCAACATGGCAAGTACAAGATGGAAAATTCACACAAAATAAGTCGATATGTGTTGCTAGCATGAAGTACAAAATACATATAATATGTAAATCAACACTTTAAGTTAGCTATGAAAGCACCTTGGTGTAGTTCTTGAACATGTTATGCAAGAATAGTTCCACTCACATGTATACATATATAGACAAAATCCCATGATTATGTTTAGCTTAAGACCCGCCAAAACCATTGTGAGATATCACCCCTTACATTGGTGATAAGGGATGAAATAAACTAAGAGATATTACAAATAGGTATATAAAAATTAAAAAAAATGCTCTAACCACTTTATATATGTTTTCTAAATTTCACATTTTCATACTTTCTTATATTCAACATTTTTTTATAAAGATTTCTTTTTTATAAAAATCTTTCTCCTAATTGTAGTTTTAATAAAATATTTTAATAACTACATAAATATAGGATACAATAAATAAATGTTGAGGTCCAAAATAAGCCTCCTAAAGAAAATAATGAAAAAATGGTTAAACTAATAAAATAAGAGTGATGAATCTTCAAGGGGAAAGAAAGAAAACTATTTTTCAATCACCTTATACATTACCTAAGTGTAAGAACTCATTACATTTAGAATTTATTAAATTTATCACCCAACAAGTACTTATCTTGTATATTTTTAATACAATCAAAGTGAAATAAATTGGAAATATATAGAAATACATGTTTCTTAAAAGAAAGACAATTTTCCCCTAGATACAGGTGTCATAATGTCATTAAGGAGAATTTACAACTCCCGTGATCATTAGTCCTAGAATATTTAAAATAGGGTATTGAAAATTCTCCTGGCATGCTCTACCCAATGCCTACAATCCAAAGCATGGAGGCAGTGGGAAGCAAACCTAACTTTGAAATTTATGGCATGGACATACTTGGTACACTCCTCCTTCTTATCAGCAGGTCAGGTAGCATGATAAGAAGACCTTCTGTTAGAAATTAAATATCATAAGAATGAAACCCATAAAATATTTTGGAAACATAAACACATAAAAGCATAAAACAAGAGGGACACAAATATACGTAGTTCACCGAACGTCAGCTACATCCATGGAGAAAAAACTAGTCCTTCCTCTTATATTATATAACAAAATGAAGAGATACAACCTACATCAAATATGCTAAATTTCCTCTTCGTTCTCACACAATCTCCTCTCTTTTTCTCGCATAAAATAATAATACACAGTCATAATACAATTCCCTCATATAAATCAAGGGTTTCCTTCTAGGGAAACAAAATATAAATTAACATAACTTCTACTATCATATATTCTACCTAATGAATTACCCAAATCGACTACAAAATTACAATATTTATAAGGAAATATTTTATCTAATTTTTACTTTGTAGGTGCTGCCCCTAAACCCCCGCTAGGGTGGGCCTCCATAGAATCATTGTCACCCTAGTGGACCCTCTTGGCAATACTCCTAGTGGGGGGCAAGGTCCCCCACACCCTCTCATTGAGGACGAAGATCAAATTGTGACTGAAACAAGACCTATGAATTAGGAAGATAATCAAGTTCCACACTCAACACCTTCATCAATTTCAGGCGTGATTGCGACATAAAAAAACACGTTGTAGTGGGTAGAAAAAATTGTTTGAGGTTATAACTACAGATATGATGAGGGACCATGATCATCCTTGTAGGGGAGATAGAGTAAGGGGAATTTAGTGCCTCCCTCCTTGGCATCGACAAGGTGATGAAAACCTTAACAATAGTATTTCTTGTCACCACCTATGTATGGTTGTAGAAGCCAAAGCCTAGGATATTCACAACATAAGAGACCACCTATGGGCTCTTTGTAATGTGGTTGGTCACCACTTCAAGGGCCATGAAGATGCCACAATGATGCTTGAAGGTAGAGTCATAGACCTTTATTTCCATCTAATTCATGCTCGGGCTGCACTACATAGGGTTGCCGACACTCTAGGCATGTAGCTTCAAAACTCCTCCTTGCCATCAACAACCACTATGAACAATTCATTCTCTAAATCTCCCGTTGGTTGTGTCACACATGGAGCCAGGTGTCATAGTTAGTCTCAGAGGCACACTAATGAAATTTTATCACCGAAGTAACAACAACTGTGTGGCATTATCAAGGACACTTCAATAGATCCTAGTCCCTCTAGCAGCAAGGGCATCCATGCCAGTAACCACATATGCATCCACCTCCCTCATCCAATTAAGCATCATGTGGTGTTTGGTCATCCCACCTCTATTGGTCACCCCCAAATCAATGACGATGATTACTACATACCTACCCCAACAGAATGGGAAGACCCTCGAGAGTGTTAGATGCATGAGGCACACTTCTCCATGTATATTTTGGCACTGTCATTACACATTGTTTCAGGACTTTTTGTGTTCTTATCTAGCTATCATCTCATGTTATGAGGTATTGAACATTCCAGGAAGACCTCTGGTTTCTCCTTTTTGGGCAAATGTTTCCTTTTGCACTATTTTTTTTACTATCAATATTTTGGCCTCTGACTATGGCTAGAAAATACAGGTCCAAAGAGCTCCCATGCATGTAATATTTGTATCTTTCATGTAATACCAATCCTTATCACTTACAAAGAAAGAAGATATTTTTCATGTATTTCCAATTTATCTCACTTCAGGTCTATAAACAATATGCAGAATGTAGACCCTAAGTGAGATAAACTATAAATACATGAAAAAAAATGTGTTTCTCGAAAGAAATATGTTTCTTTCATGTACTTCCAAATTATCTCACTGTGCATCGATCAAGAGAAGTAAAAATGGGTACTTATGGGATGTGAAATTTAATTATGCATTTAATAGGTCTCTAGGCTTTGAAATTGAGTAAACATATAAAGAGATCAGTTGAAAATATGATTTAAAAAAGACGTATTTTTTCCCTTCCCAAACTATTTACCCTTATGATCAACATCATCATCTTAAATCTTGTTGGTTCTTCTAAATTTGATGTTAATAGCACATTTTTTGTTTTGAGGTTCTTTCACATCAAATTTCTTCTAATGGTTACTCATCATTTATAATTATTCATCCTAAAAGATAGAGCATTACAATATAATGATTTCATTAATTTTGGGAATCTTAGATGTAGCCAAGTCCATGTTGAAATTAGGCTTCACTAGGTGATGAAAATGTTGTTAACAAAAGTACCATGCACCAAAAAGCAACGTTGTAAATGAGATTCCATATTGTACTAGCTAATAGTAACAAGCCTCAAAAGAGAATTTATTTTTTATTTATATGACTACACTAGTGTTACAAAATTAGAAATTGATTATAATAACAAAATCATAAATAATTATTTAACCACTAATAAATAATATACTTATCACGAACAATTTTTTTTACTAAATATTTATATTCACTTATCTTCCATCGGAATAAATATTTATATTTCATTTTCTTGTATTCCTCTGTGCAAATATTTCACATAAATAGATAAAGCTTATCCCATACATAAAGTAAGATTTGTATTACTACTTTTCTGATTCCTCTATGCAAAAATAAACCCTTGTATCAAAGGTGCACATACGTTTTTACATGCAATTTACTTCGAATTTTTTTAAACTACTTTTATTTCGAAGATAATTTAATTATGTCAACTATAGAATATTTCTTTGACTTTTATATGTGCACTTTTTTTTGGAATTTTTCCTTTTTATTTTTTGTGTACTTTTTTAATTGAAAACCTATATATAACATTTTTTAAAAATATTTGGACAACATATTTCATTTTGTTTTATTCTTTTAGGGAAAAATCTCTCTATATAAAGAGATAAAACTTATCCTCCCCATAAAGCAAGAATTGCGTTTTTTTTTTATTCCTCCATATAGAGATAAAACTTATCCTCCACATAAAGCTCTTTATAAAACTTATCCTCCCCATAAAGCAAGAATTGCGTTTTTTTTTTATTCCTCTATATTTAGAGATAAAACTTATCCTCCACATAAAGCAAGAATTGCGTTTCTTAGAAACTTCTGTTATAGAGGCCCATACTTAGAAACTTTCCATTTTTATTTAACCATGTACAAAGGAATTTAAATATTTGTAACTTTTTCTTTTGTATTCCTTTTTTTCTCCTCTTTATCTCTCTTTTTAAATGGGGCTTAGATAATTTATTTGCGAGAGTGATTCTATTGCAATAATTTCTTGAAATATGGATTATGGCCTAGTTTAATAATAAAATAATTTTTTACCCAACTAATTTAATATACCAATGAAGTGAAGTTGGTAGTTTCATTCATGAGCAGAACATAAATAAAAAAATAATAATATATATATATAATATATATATATATATATATATAATAAATAAGTCATGATATAAGAGATGTGTATAAATACAAATAGTGGGTGGTAAGTCATGTCTCGGGAAAACAAATTATCATATAATAATTGTTATAAGATTACATGGTCATTATTTTTTACATAATAATCACTATGTTAACCCTAATTATAATATACCTTATGTACAAACACATTTTTCCAACCTTGTAAATCTCTCTTTTATTGAAGGGTTGATATAACAATAGGGTTTTATGATTCCCTTAATATAATTCCTAGATTCTACAACTTCCCATGATAACCCTAGAGAAAACAACTATAATACTAATATTATCTATAAATTTTAATGGATATTCCAATGCAATAGTTCATCACGACAAATCTTGTAATAAATTTAAATATTTTGTTATACAAGTTATTTTCATAGATCCAATATTTATTACTACTAGCTTAATGTTCAAATTTATGGAAATAACTAAAATCCCAAAATTAAAGAAAAAGCAAATGAACACACCAATCACAAAAATGAACAAAATATAACTTGGGAAACCTAGTATGGGAGAGAACCCAACTAAAAGGTGAGGCCTATGCTCTACTCTGTTTTCTTTAGTTATGAAATGGAATTTTTTTTTAAACATTTTGGCTCGAATGGCTACTACATATATTTTTTTATCCTATATTATTCTTTTGAATCCCACTTCTAGATTCTTTGCTCAAATATGGAACAAATACAATGCTAAAAAAATGCAACCCCTTCTCTTCCTAGTGGCCTAGTATTCAACATAGACTTACAATAATGTAGGAATAAGGATTTCATATGCCTCAACCCTGAATTATTGTTATCATTGTGGACCTTTTAAAATATTCTTGAAATTCCACGTGTGTGAGTAATGTGGCCAATATAGCATCCATTAAGTACCATTGTTGTCAACGTAGGTCAAGTTGATGGAGGAATAACTTTTGCATATGAACTCTAAGTGAGGATATTTCCATACGATTGGAAATATATTGATATGAAAAATGGTATCAAGATCTTAGAACATGACTACATAGTTTTGACCCCAAGAATTGTCATTTTATGCCTTAAATGGTTGTGGAAGGTTCCAATACTAAACTTTCCAAAATGGGACTTACCACTAAAATAGATCATAAAATCCAATTCTTGCAATTTTTCACCCAAAAGGTACCAAGATAGATAATAAAAAAATCAGACAATTATCCCTTCTTAATCACCTCGAATATTTTGTTAGGTGGAAACATGGATATTGAGTTTTCAACATTCAAATTGTAGGAAACCCCCCAAAAGTTCACTAGTAGAAAATGAGAAATTAGTGACTAGGTGACTAAAAAAGTTAGTCACCAGAACTTTTCCAAGTGAAATACTACCAAAAATGAGCAATATTAAGTGACTGAACTAAAAACGACTAACATAAATCACTAATTTAGTCGCATGTTAAAATATGTGACTAGCTAATAAGTAATACAACTAAAATTGACTAACATGAATGACTAATTTAGTCTAGAGAAAAAATACAACTACCTAACAAGTACTACAATAATATGAATCAATTTTGATGTTAGTCATCTTAATTGTGTCAAGCAATCTAAAATTACAAGTGATAGGGGATTGAAAGGTTGTTAAATATTGGTTGAAAGGTTATCCTTCCTTAAACAATTCTTTACCTCACATGGTGTATAGGTGAGCCAACTTTGCATTATTTATCTCTAATAATTTGTAAATTTTAAAAATATATTTTTTAGTAAAAAAAAATATTTTGTGTATTTTTAAAAAATATTTTCATTGAATCTAATTGGATCTAGTTCCAATTTGAAATTAATTTGAAAAACAATTTTAATTTTTAAGGCTATAATATCAAATAAAAACTACTTTAATTTCATATTAACTAACCTAGATCCATCTTAAACCCCGAATCTGTCAAGCGTCAAGTGGGATCCAATCTCTCGAGGTGCAAATTTTTTTTTCTAGAGCAAAACTTGAGGACAGGTTTGCAACTCAAGAGACTAGATCCCTCTCGGCACTTGATAGTTATATGGTTAATATGGATCTAGGTTGGTTATATTATATATATATATCTATATATTATATATAATATAAATTATATTATATATATATATATATATATTATATATATACTATATATAGTATTATATATAATTTGTGTCTCTTTGATATTCCATCTCTCTATCACTGATCCAAAATAGATATTGGATAAACCTCTAAGTCTAAAAGAATTCATATAAGAGGTAAAAGGTGCTAAATGGCACAAATCCTTTGTAAATCCGAGGAAAATGAAATTCAAAGGATGCTCTTGGGAATAGTCTCATTGCGTATATCTTTTCAATCTGAATCTACTACAATTTGAATGGGTGAAAATGGACTACGGATGAAGGAGTTATTGCAAGAAGAAGTTTGCCCATTATCCTTAGAAAATGAGGCAATTTCTTATAAAAATGGACTAAAAGGCTCTTTAAGGGAAATCGCATCAGAGAGGTTAAAAGGAGGACTTAATGAAAAGGCAGAAGGACTCCCTGATTGTGATCTTCGATATATCACATCGGAGGAAGGCCTTCATGCGATATCGAAACAGACCCCGGGCCGTTCACATGTGCGATCAGCGGCAACGATATCGGCGATCGGAGGGGTAAAGCACCAAACCTCAGACCCATGCGACGTATGATATGCGATGGGCTGACTGGCGATATCGATGATCAGTGATCGGCGAATCCATGATACTAGGGCCAATGCACATGCGATATGCGATGTGCAATATCGACGATCGGGCAATCGGGTAATCGGAGGAGTAGAGACACAGTCCATTGGGCCAATGCGATATGTGATGTGCGATATCAGCGATCGGAGTGATAAAAAATTGGTGGATCCCTAATATAGAGGGCCGTTGACATATGCGATTTCAATTTGCGATCAGGGCACAGACTTGATAGGTTTATAAGCGCAATTTCATATATTTTGAAATCCAGATTTACGAGATTTCTTTGTATTTCCATGTATTTGTCAAATTCTTGGGTTTTAAGCATTCCTCCTGTGCGATTGCGATATTTTGATAAGGAAATGAACCCGACGAGTTTATAGATGCGGCTGTATGTATTTTGAAGTCCGGACTTAAGGCTCATGAATGGATTTTCATCATAATTCCTGCGTATTCTGTTATATTGGCTATTTTCGGGATTTAGGCTGGAAAAAGGCCATCGTTCATTTCCACTTGGGAAACAGCCATCACACCTGTGCCACAATCTGAGTGGGTGTTTCTGTAACAGGGATGTGTTATGAAGCATGCAGAGCTGAAGATTCGCAAAAGGAATGATTCTTCATGATTGGGGATAGAGGAACAAATGGAAGCTGCAGTGTCAAAGGATTCCTCAAAGGCCAGAGAGCCAAGCGAAGAAGCTAGTTTTTCCCTTTAGAGTGCTGATAGAGACAGAACCACCAGAGGTCGGAGCCAGAGCCACAGTTCTAGAGAAAGCCAGAGAAGCCACCAGAGGTTGGGGGCAATGGCAAAGGAGTGATTCCTCAAAGAGTTGAGTGTAGTAGAGTTGCAGAGCAAGAGGGTTGAACGCAACAAACTTGAAAAGCTTTATAGCTAGAGAGCCAGAGGGCAGACAAAGCCAGAGAACAAAAAAGAGATCAAATGATCAAGCTATTGTTGATGTCCAAAGTGTGTTGAATATAGAAGAAGGTATTCTAGAGACAAAAGAATTATGAGGGAGTTGGTGCAAGCTAGAGCTCAAGATAACTGAGATCACTGATTGAAGGAGTCCAGTCTAGAGAAGCCTAGATCTGTCTGCAGAGTGTGGACAACTAGGGATAAGATGGTATTCTAAACCATAGGTTCAGTTGTAAACCAATGGAGTTGAGTGTGGAACTTGTAAAAGAAATATTACCATAATCCCAAAGAGCCTAGTCGATTTGATTAGAGCTCAAGGAGAAGTAGCCCAAGATATCAGGGTGAACTCCATATTATATTGTTGTCTTATGTGTTTTGCTTATTTGCTGCTTTATCTACTATTATATGCATTTCATATCAGTTTAAGAAAATGAACATAAGCACTTGAACAGTCTAAAAACAAACACAACCATACACCCATTTCAAGTACTTAACTCTGTAAATTATCAATCATAAGCATAGATCTTGGGAATATATAAGTTTTGGAGTGGGAGAGGTTCTTGTAAGCTTCACGAGGAGCCTTTAGTGCCCCATTTCAAATCACTCACCCCCCAAACATGCACACACTATCTCTCCCCCTCTTCCCCTTCTCTACCTTTATATCTATATCCTTCTCTCAATTCCCTCACGCTCTCCTCTCTCCCTCACTCTCTCTTCATGACTCCCTTGTCACACCCCCCCTCTCTCCACCTCTATGTTTTTCTTGTTCCCTCCCTCTCCTACCCCCTACAATTCCATCTCTCTCTCCTCATCTCTCTCTTACTTCCTCTCTTTTTCCCTTATCTCCCACCTCCCTCTATCTCTCCCTTCTAAATCACTCTCTGTCTCTCTATATCTCTTCCATCCAACTCTATCAATATCTCCCCCACTCCCTGTCCTTCTCCATCTCTATGTCTCCATCTCTCTCCCTTCCCCTTCTCTCCCTATCTCTATCATCTCCTCTTCTTTCTCTTCCCTCCTCTCTTCTCTCCCTCACTCTCTCTCCATCTCTCCCTTCTCACTCCTCTCTCTCTCCACCTCTATCTCTCTATGTCTTTTTTTATTTCGTCCCTCTCTCTCCCACTCCAACTCCATCTCTCTCTCTCTCACTGTCTCCTCTCTCTTCCTTTCTCTCACTCCCTCTCTCCCACCTCACTCTCTCTTCCCTCCATCACTCTCTCTTTCTCTCTCTCTACCCTCCAAATTTTTCACCATCTCCTTCCCTCTCTTTGCCCCCTCCCCAACTCTCTCTTAAATTTTATCACATTGTATTATGTTTAAGAAATTATCTAAATTAAAAAAGCTTAATTGGTTTTAAAATATTAAACCTATATTTTGGATCAATCATGTCAAAGAAAATTAAATAATGAAAAACTTTAAAAAATCATGCACTATATTTGATCTATTATAATTCATGCACTATATTTAATCCATTATAATTAGTCAATTTGCTTGCTCTCATCCCTTGGATCCTTAGCTAAGATATATATAGATATATATATATATATATATATAGATATATATATATATATATATATATATATATATATTATATAATATATATATATATATATATATATATATATATATAAGAATTGGCAAAGATCCATCTTAGCTCAATTTTATTAAAACCTTAATTTAATTTCTATGGGAATATTTTTAGTATTCTTGAGACAAATAGAGGTTTAGATATATCTCAAATTGTAACATTTTCCCTTTTAAATTCAATTTTAAAAATGTTGTAAAATTAAATTAAAATAAAATATTTTCACTATGAAATAACTTATGGTTTTTTGGTATGTGGTATTGATAAGCCATGGTATTGGCCCATGGTATTGTAACAAATGCTATTTTTTACATGTTAATTATATCTACCGTAATGTGGGGGTGAATATGGATGGTTAAGAATATTTTCATATTGTTATAAAATATTTTGGTTGTGAAATAAGTTATAGTTTTTGGCACATGGTATTGTAACAAAGCCTATTCACCAGTTAATAACAAAAGAAAAATATAGCAAAGTGAATTTTATTATTTTTATTAATTTAACTTTTTATTATTAATGGAGGCCATATATAAATGTTTACATTTATT